>UXSR01005408.1:24830-87516 GCA_900604375.1 Mesocestoides corti | reverse complement strand
GGGTGATGATGTGTGATTAGTTAACCAGCGATTCCTATGGGAGGGCAATTGACCAAACTGAAGCATGCCAGTTGAGTATGAGGTATTCTTGAAGTCTCGAATAGACGGTTCCACAATACAGTTGAGGCATTCCACTATGTGTCCCATCCTGGTAATCCTGTCATTGTCAACGCATTGTGTAGAGGTATCCGTGGTTGGTGTTGACCTACATGGCTTTGGCGTTGTTGCACGCGTCTCACTAAAGAGGGCAACCACAAGGAGGCTGCTGGTGCATCCCTCTCTCTCCCTTTATCGAGTAGGTCCCATAGGTAACTTCAAGAGCAGTCCTTTCGTTTCAACGTCTCTACTTGGATGAAATACCAACCAGATGCTACGGTTCTCCGGAGTTGTAACAGCTAGTGAGATTGATAGCTGCTTTACTCAATCATCGGTCTCTTGAGATCTTCTAGAAATGCATGTTTGAACAATAGCTGGTGTTCTTGGTATGATGCAGCACAATGGCAGTTGTGACAACTAACAACGTCAGCAACCCTCTGTCGATTTAGCCTGGGATCTGTCAGTGATGGAAAACTCTTCTAACCATGCTTACTGACTCCTTCTCCGTTGTTTTGACAAGCAGTGATTAACATTGTAAAAGTCCAATTTCCCGTCGTTAGCACGATGTTATCATGAAGGAGAATTAACGGATCGGTTAAAAGAGGTTGAGGAAATGTGCCAATACATCTGACGTCAACAGTCACTACCTTGGGTTTGTTTTTTGGCGTCAAGGCACCCAGGCGACATCATGTCTGCGATGCTGGCACCCCTGCTTAGCAAAACACACATTTAATAATAGCGTGTTTACTGTGTAGGCATTGTCCCAGTGTGTTTTCCATTAACGGCTTTAAGTTTTCAAGGAAATCCGGAGGTTTTGCCTGCTTCTACTCCTCTTTATGCTACAATACAATAAACAACTTTTTTTCGGAAAGAATTCCTTTCGCGTTACGCCCACAGTAAGGCATTGCAACTGCTAGTATTAACTGAGATGTCTCCACTTTCAAAAACAATTAACCTTTTGCTGGCTGACTTTGGGAATAGGATGAGGTGTGACTGACAAAATATTCAATTTGCTTGTAGACTCGTACTGTTTGCTTCGTTCCATTGCAATGTGCTTTCCTTAAAAATGATACCTTTTGGCACGCGGTTTCCACATTTAAGGCCAATTGCACAATCCCTTCGATCCAATGACAGAAGATTGATTCATTTTTGCTTCAAAAGTCCGCTTGTTTCCCTGTGAGCTGTCAAGTCTACCCAAGCTGGTCCGCTTCTTTAGACGACTAGGCCTGCCTTAATTTACGCAGAATTTGTTCACCCTCTGTGGAAAACACATTCGTCAACCTCCCAAAATCCCCCTTTCTTGATCTGAGACCACTCTTTGGCATCAGATCAACATGAGAGCTGAAACTACACATCTATCAAGACCACACGCCTGTTCAATCGAACACATTTACTTGATCGTTAGGCAATGCGTCAGATTAACTTGAACACACCCTGAGATGTGTGGCCTTTCATGTAAATGACGTCTTCGAGAGAAATTTACGTGGCTCCTAGAGTTCGACGTCACTTACAGACCTCGCTTCTTTTTTTCGAGGCAAAGTGGTTGGAGTAAGGTCTCTTACGACCCACTTTGCTGACAGTAAAGCGAAGCAGGGGTCCACCTCTAAACGCCAGTTTGGCAAACGCATCAGGAGCCCCTCGGAAGAATACCGACCACTGCTCCTAGAAGTCATTTACTCGATTTCTTTGTGAATGAGCGTTGAAATGAGGCATTCCGTGTATTAGTTTTGCATTAAGCGGTCGTATCTGATCAATTTCATCCTCTTAGCTGCACTTTCTATATTCCTTCTGGGGTTTCGCCACACAACACCCGCAAACCCGGCAATAAATCAGCGTGGGTTTCTTGATTTCCCTCTTTCCCTCCTTCTACGCGTGTTTATTTATAATTTTTTTTATTTTCGCCTCATGTTTCTTGCGTGACAGCCCACACCTAACATTGACTGCCGTTAGTTAAAGCTGAGCTCATACTTGCGTGTTATTTCGTGAAAAAAAAAAAGACTTTTGCTGCCCAGTGTAACCTGTTAGGCGCAAGTTAAACACGACTGACGTCCGAACAATGAAGCCGATTGGTTTTTTATGTCGGGTTAATTTGATCAATCATCGGTAACTCATATCCCCAGTTCGAGTACACGATGTTCTCCCACGCTGCTTCTGTTTCGTTTCTCTTCAAATGCCAATCTCGACCTTCAAAGTTGTCCTTTACAACCACTTTGGGCGTTTAAAAATTCTTTTGATCACACTTTAGCAGTTACAATGACTTCAAGCACATTCAAAATGCAGAGCCATGTGAAAAAAAAGGCAAGCTGGTCCATAGAACACAGCGATCGTTTTTGTGCCGCATCTGTTCGTCGTTAATAGCTAAATATTTTAGGGTAGTTCACGCTTCTCCTGTGAGACTGTTCCCTTTTACTTTTGCATCTACACAAATTCGGGTGTCACATACTCCACTTTAAATCGCGACTTTGAGTGTGTCGGATCAGGAATAATTTAAAGTGACAAGTGTGTGCGCACAGTACGCAATCCAAGCCTTGAAGACGACTCATAGTGTTACGAAGTATACTACTATTTAATTCGACTGATTAAACTTGCTGAACACTTTCGATGGTGTGCTGTAGTTGAGCTTCAATACGACGGGACTTCGACAGGCTTGGGCCCCGAATTCTACCATTGCAAGATCCCAAGCAATTAAATTACATTACAAGGTTTGTAGCGAATCTGTCGATTCTGTTTGATTCCCCAAAGCATATAATAATTTCAGTCCTCTGCGATTTAATTTGCACTGAGGCAAGGTTCGAGAAGTACAAACTCATCATCCATTTTTCGTTGCTTCATCACCACTTGTGGTACTATCAAGTACACATTGGAAGGAGTCGTTTATTTCAGCTTAGGACCACTGCCTCGCCCAGTAGTTTAATGCAGAATCAACTTCTCTTTTAAAATTACCACGAATATATATTGGCCAAATTATAACAAAGTAGCACATCAACTTTAAAGAGGACATTTACTGATTGACTGACAACTAGGGTGAACAAGCACTTGTGTCAGTGGCATAAAATATGCAATTTAGTCGCAGTTATTCGTCTTCTTCTTCTCAGTTATCTCACTTTGTCATCTTACTGCTCTCGATAAGACGAGGAGGCACGGAAATCATGTTTTTGAACGCCTCAATGCTTCCTTGTTGTCATAGCGACGCCTAATGAACGACGCCATTGTAGTGGCGCCTTCGTAGTTTTCGATGAAATCTCCGCGTGTCTGGGGTTTTTTTCGCCTGGCCTAAAAGCTTCTGCCTTCAAAAAAGAGACCAGTGTTATTAGCTACTCCTGGTACATTACTCTGCACAGCAGACCTGGTCCATGACGGCTTCAGCGTGGGTGAACACACTTCCACCATGAAACGACTGTTAGAAGGCGCAGAGACACCTGGTACACGTCTGTGTCTTTTCGATACCCTCGTTTTACAAGTAGTGCGGCTGTTTATCACCCGTCAGAAGCTCTGATTTGGGTCCGCTATGGTAGGTAGAAGAAACTAGTAAAAGTTCCACACCAAGCTTACCAACACACGCACACACAGACCCCCTATCCACTTCAAGCTTCAACTAGTAACCCAGAGTCACAGCCTTAACCGTCCATGTCTTAATTCGGACGCTTTGGTGGGTCAAAATTTAACTCTCTTAATTCGTGATCCCGATTACGTGGAAGTTGTCAAGCCGTGTAAGTGTCGAGGGCACCTCACACGAACCAGGGGTGTGATCTAGTTTGGAAGAGCGTTAGGCCACTTTACGCTTCTGCTTCCGAGTTACTGTAGTGCCGAGGCTAACACTAATGCGAAGCACATCACCAAAGCTGCCAGTTCACTCGCATCCCAGTTAGGCGAAATCGTCGACCACAATCTACGATTGTCTACTTGTCTTCCTAGTGCCCAGTAAAGGCAGAAGTCTCCATCACTGCAAAAAAAACATGCTGAAACCCAATGGGAGGTGACGAATCCAAACGTCTTAGCTTGACACTCTTTTTGCATAATGCTCTGCTAAAGTTTTCGTGCAGTTGGAGGTGGGACGGTAAGTTAGGAAATCCCCCGTAAAAACTGATTGCCTCACATACCATTGCTGGTTCTTCATGGGCTCGCTTTTAAGTAGTGGGTGTGCTCACGATGACCATGCCTCCGGTTTATCCCTCAGGAGGTCTGCGCGTGGTCACAGATTGTGATTGCATGCGTGTGTGTCTGTTGTTTGAAGCATTAGTCAGCATTGCGACACCTTCAGCTCGTCATCCACGAGGCAAGCCCCAAATTGAGTGTCGTCATCGTGATAGTTGGCTACACCAGTTTTGGATAGGACAAGCCTATTCACGCGACACTATGTTGGAGACAAGTACTTCTAAACGAAGAGGCCGTGCCAAATTTCTGACAATATTATCTGCCAACTTTGGTCTGGATTTAGTCCCTTTGACAACCACATAGCAGGTGTCTACTTCATTGCTGAACAAGTGCCGTCTGCGCGCCAGAGCCGAGGCAAACACGAGCCCCGACTTTAACAAAGGCCTCGTGTGATTCACCCTGGGCTGCGGGGGGGGAGGGGAATTGGGTGTGCACGAGGTTTTGCCAAATCGGTAATAATAATCCGCATAATTGACTTCTCGGCTGCGTACCTGATAATCAAATTACCGCGGACACTTTGTTCCGTCCTTTGAACCTCCAAGTTGTTGAGGCGGAAAACTGAAGTAGGACACTGAATCCCGTCGTCTTCTTTCTCTAAGTGTTCCACAGTGGACATGAGTAACGTGGAGATCTACACCCTTAACCAAACAAACGAAGTGGTTTCCCAGGGAATTACTGGGGGAAGGGGGCTGGCAGGGTGATGCGTTGGTATTTTGCTCGCTGCGAATCAGTGTGACTTCTCCTGTCATAACTCTGTGTGTGTTTGCCTCGAGCAAATAAAGAAATGCGACCGGCGTTGACAGGCGAAGCTTTAAACAAACAGCAGCCTAATTGACTTTGCCCCTGTTAAAACACTAACAAGTGCTATTAGAGGAGAACTAGGGGAGAGGAGGGGAGGGAGGGAGGGAGAGGATATCGCATGACCCTTCTGGGACATGCTGTCGCTCCGGCATCTAAAACTGACACATTTTATTCCAGTGCTAACTGGAACAAGTGACTGGACAGTTCCCGGGCTACGAGGAATTGGGGGAGAGAGGGTTGCACAAAAACGTTTTTATTTACCTTAAATGCCAATCAACTGAAAAGTCTCCTACCTACCAATGTGTACCAAGCAAACTCACTGGTATCAAGTTATTGCGTTTTGATACGACTAGACTAAGCGAATAAGTCGCCTGATAATTCTGACCATGGGGTTGACACCTGGCACGAGTTTAGGAATCGATGAAATACATTACTTTCGGGTGTACTCCAATTTGCGCTTCCACTCATTAATTGGTGCGGCCTTGAGGGTTTCATGTATTCAGTGTTTACAGGTGATGATCTTAATGATAATTCGTTAAATTCAGACCACCCAAGTGCGCGAGTGAATATCGACCGTCAGTTGTAATTAACGATCGATGACGTTCGATCAGCCTGTGAATAAGCTTCACTCACACGCGTTGGCGGACGGTTCACGACAGGCGCATAGGTCTCAGAACTAGGCTATCACACTATCCTCCTTCAACCGAGATCACACTAGACCTACACAAAGTGATCTACCTGGTATCTGTTCACATGCACCTACTCGATAATCCCTCTTATTTGCATCAATCACAACGATTTCTAAAAAATCCCGAAAGCCATTTTCGGTCAATTTACAGTTGATTTTGCATATAGCTAGTTTCGGGTTAGGTTGTATCCCGAGTCTGTTTGAGGCCTAATCCAATCACCTACCTCCGTACCCTTCTTGGAACTAATTGTTTGCATTTTATTTGTTGATTAATGTAGTGTTTGCTCACTCCATAAACGTGAGTACAAATAATGATCTTGTAAGCAAACTAGCTAATATAAAATCCAAGAAAGTTTGGGTCACAGAACCCATTGTCAAAGTGGCACTAAGGCACGAGGTCGGAGGCTCGTGGAAGACGACCGAGGTCAGCGTAAGAGGTATCCCCTGCTGAAACCCCTGGGTGTCATTGCGACACTTAACTATGCCACCCCCATTACGTCACACCCGGTCGATATCGCTCATTTACCTGGGTCGCCACGTTCGGTCTGATGAAAGGCTCGAGGTGCCGCCTTAGTTACTATCCCTAAGCAAATAATCAGATCTCTGTTCAACCCCCATCAACCCTCCTCCCCCGCGCAGTGAGAACGTGACTGTTTGTTTGCTTTTCCAAACGTGAGTCTAACCCCCTTCCACACACCACCTCGACCACGAGAGGCGGTAACTGGCCGTGGGGTCGATACATCCAGTCTCAGTGATCCCGACTCCGACCTAAGCCGTCTTCTTCTGTGTGTACTGTGATCGGAGAAAGGCACAATATGGGGCAGCAAGTCGACCGCCACCAAAATATGCTCGAGTTGAATTTCATTATCACCACTTCGTTGAAACGCGCCGACCAAGAAATAAGATGATTAGAGCTCAGTAGATTTACTGCCACTGTAAGGATGTGGTTGTTACGACTGCAACTAGCGCGACAAGGTGTTAGTTCAAATCAGACTGTTTGTTATCGATCCGTGAACGACCATCGCGACGTGAAGTGCACGCAAGATGATCGATGGAATTCGTGTTCGCGCACGCCACACCGCTGCTTGCTTGCCACGACGCGCTTCAGTTTGAACTGCGATCGCAGTTAAGAGGTAAAACCAATGTGGAAGAGCGACACAGCATGGTTGGGGTTCATTCTTCGATGTTGCCTAGGTAACCGAAGAAAGATTAAGTAGAGATACTGTTTGTACTGATCAACAAGCAAGTCCTCACACACCCTTAAGCACCACTCAAGTGTATTTTTCAGCGGTTCATTCTGGAAGGGTCAATTTGTGCTTCGTTTCTTGCAAAACTAGATTTTGGTCAAGAGGTAACCTAATTTCGCGAGTCACGTGATGCTTTGGATGAATTGTCTTTTGGACAGCGCTTCCTTAATGTAGAAAACTCTATCTTGAAATGAAAGTACTCGGTTGGGACATTAGGTGGTAGGTCTTTATCAAGCTTCATATTGATTAGTTGATGTCGCCTATACAAAATCAATACTTTTAGGCGCGTAGGGGCGTTGCTTCATTCCCCCACATCAAACTCCAAGGTGTCCACTGTTGCTGTGTGCACTTGGTGATTAGCTCAGTGTCAAAAAAAAGTGGAAAATTTGTCTGTTACATATTAATGAGACAGCATGTAAATTACTACTACTGACAATTATTAGTAGTTCAATCCATCCCAGAATTGATAAATGATGAATCCCAGCACTATTACCAGCAAAAACACATTGCAGTAATTTTTCATTCCCCGCTTTGGGCTTTGAAAGTCGTGTTTGAGGTTTAGTTTTGGAAACCACTGCTTTAATTAGACCCCCTTCTCCTTCTCGGTCCAGAATTTGACCAGAATAACGTTGAAATTCGAGGCGATATTTGCCCCACCCTGGACTTGAAGACGACTGTGACAATCTCTTAGATTTAATCAATAATTGATTTAAACTTATCGCGCACCATTCAAGACACTTGTGCGAAAAAATCAATGGGGCTGTAGCCAATTACAGAGGTTGTCTGATTATGGCAAAGGTCAATTCATGGAGAAGGTGTAAGATGCCATCGTGGTGACTATGGCAGCACTGATGGGTCGGAGGAAGCATAAATTTTCGTAAAAAACACTCCCTCAAGAGGTCTACTCAGCCTACGCTAAGAAAAAATCCATGAATTCATGCGATATTCGTTGAATTTGTTTAAATTACCTCGTGATTCTATGTAGCAGGAAGTTGTCAATTTGAATGCCAACACGTGTCTATCAATCTGCATGCTACTAGTTGAATTAGAGTAAACTGATGTTTCATGACTTCTATGTTCATGATAATGCATTAAATATGAAAAAAAGCACATTAAAAAAAATACAAAAGTCAAATTCTTGCACTCACCACAAGGTCGCCATTGTTGTTACCGTCTCGCCATACTAACTTTCGTTTGAATTCTATCCTCCTATTGGTCAGTATTACTTCAAGTTACGGATGACACCAAAATCTGATCCAGGTTACTGATACAGGCGCATGACGCGTGCATGTCGAAGTCCATTGGCTACAGCCCCATGACCCCGAGTGAGCAGCCAATTGCGTGCTAGACGCGCTTGTGTGGCGTGCGCCCAATAGCGCGTGCGTGCGTGTGTGCGTGCATGCGCGTGCACTCACGCCCAGGCGCATACGGCTGACCATTTCCACCTTCCTCCGTTCCTCTCTAGCGCAGACCGAAGTTGATGTCTTTCCTGTCAGTCCTCATTGTCCTCGCCTGCTTCCGATGTCCGTCTCCCCATGGCTGGCGCATCCCCGCAACCGAGGTGAGGTACAAGCTGGCCGAAAATAGCCCGCCCGGACACTTTCTGGGCGCTGTCGCCGGTTCCTCGCCCCAAAAAGGTGTCACCAACTCCTTCGGTGCACCCTCGCAGCTCTTCCAACTGGACCCACTCACCAGCGAGCTCTACCTCAAATCGGAAATCGATGCTGAAAAGCTGTGCGCATTGGCCACGCGGCGAGAAGACGAGAAGGGTGGTAAGTCACACCGTTTTATTGGCCTCGTTAACACCACCATGCGCCATTGCTGTTTAGTTGTTTTAAACAAGTGGATTGTAATTTAAATTTGGCGCTAGACCACGAGAGTCTGGCTCTTAAACTTGTGGTAAAGACACTAATTCACGTTGCACTTTCCACGAGCAAATTATTTTAATTCATGCCGATTTTGCAATGCCCGGTCACATTCGCGATTTCTGTCCAGTCAACTGTCAAAGTGATCCGTTGTGTCATTTTAAGCCTCATTAGTGGAAACTATTGGATAGTTATACAACCACCACACCTATCGTGCGAAGGAGCCTGTTCGATTTGGGAATTCCCGTCTCCACTGAAACGTTTTAGTCTACACGGTGAGGTGAAACCGCTTTTCTGAAACACGGGACGACTTGAGAATCACCTGGTCAGTTGTGTGATCCACAAGGCGAAAAATCCTGACTTCGAGTGTACCTGACGCTGGATTCGTTGTGTTCGAATCTTGACCAGGGCGTTAATCCCCTCTGCATTAACTCGATTCCGATGGAACATTTTTGTTCCAAACTCCCCCAAACAGAACTCTTTTGGCTACATTTTAGTCACTTTCACAACAGTAAAACTGTAACTCGTTCCGTTTGTAAGGCTAATTGTCCACCCACGCTGCCAAGCGTTGTTCATTAGCGTTTTGAATGCATCGGAGCAGATCCAGGCTCGAGTCCCAGCCATTGCCTCTTCCGCCTTGGATTATCGCTTCCCAACTAGGCTTGCATAGCTAGAACATGTTCACGGATCAGACACCTCCTTGATTCCGTGACTGCGCACGAGGGACGCTAACGAAAACAGCATCAATTTGTACTCTGTGACTTGTGTCGCACTGTGCAATTTAATGTCCCCATGTCCCCACCCTGTGAGTGGCCAGAGGTGCGGAGGAGGAGGAGGAGGTGGCAGCTGAATCGACGTACGCAGTTTAGATAGCCAGGCGATAGGGCTTCAAGTGGATGGCCGGAGAGCGGGCAAATGCCCTGCCACCCCCATCCCTACAAACCAGCCTCGTCCGTCTCTAGCACTGCAGCTGCCTTCAGGGGTTGACCAACCTCGGAGTGGTTAACTTTGCTGGTGAATTTTGTTGTCAGTAGCTCTTGACCAATGAGATAAAAATGTCGCATCATCATCTTCATCACTCAAGACATGCACCAGATTGAAACGCGGCCTTTGTGCTTTTCTACCAGCCTCCAAGTTCACGGCATTTCATTGATGCTTCAAGAGAGTCTCAATGTGGACACCCCTTTATTGTTTGTTTTCATGGCTTAACGGAAACTTTCCGATTCCTCAAGACACAGCGTCCACTCCCCCAGAACCCTTGACGAGGCCACTAATTAATGAGTCGCACACTTGTCCCCCTCCTGGTGGTGTTAACCCCTCTCCTCCAGAGGTTTCTGGTAATGGGCAAAAAAGCTACACCGCGTGGTTGGTGTGAATGCTGTAATTATCGCACTGGACAACGTATCAGGCGTGGTTCTTTTAAAAAAATGACTCGTCTAGCGCAGGGTAGGGGAGAAGCGACGCGTGAGCCCGCCTTGCCCCTGTAATTAGCTGTCCCAACAACGACCAAAACCACCCCCACACCCATCGGCCACGTGTAAGTGGGACTATGTTGATCCATGAGTGCATTCAGTCAGTGTGCAACATCCCCTGATGGCAAAAAAGAGCAGCCAATGGCACTTCACGACGCGATGTTCCGAAATGTCTCCAGCCCTGCCAGACACGCTAAGTGTATCGTTACAGATGAGGCGATGGGGCGCTGTACAGGTGACTTGGCGGCTCATTGGATGTTGAACAAAAGGGTGTTGATGCCGGGGGGGGGGAGGTGTGTGCGTACACACAAATACTTTGTCTTTTGAGAACTCTGCATGCGTCAACTGAGTACCCTTTGTGAACATTGCCGCCGCGACTACTACAAACGTGGGCATAAAATTGTCCCGAGTGTTAACTGCGACATCAACAAAACCATCTGACCGCTGGTTTAGCGTTGGATGGCATTCCGCAAACGGGGCCAAGGAGAACGAAGCAATCGATAAGCTATGCTGGGTCCCCACATCGTCGTGCCGTCTGCTTTTCACAGACCCAATTACTCTCCTCTGTTTCAGGCCCTGTGGTGACTTTATAAAAGCAATCTACTGTTCTTCCCTTTTAATTTCCATGGCTCTAAAAAGGATACGCCCAAATTAAAAGCCGTTGCCTAGGCAACGAAGAGGCAGGCTCGACGCACATGCAAACAGAAGGCAGTTTATAATTTACGTGAATCACCGCTGAATTAGGAGTGCGTATTAATTGCTTCTGCTGGTCCATGCATGCGCGACAGACAGCCTGGACTCCCTTACTTTGTTAATCTTACAGTAAACGTGGGCAATCTTCAGAAAATAGGTGATAATATGGTGCTGGCAACTTTCTCTTCTGAGGGGTCGTGGTTTCCTACGGAGTCGGAGGGGAAATCTGCACTCAATAAGTGTAGTTGCAACAAAAGACGCCATGTCGGTAGTCATCGGCCGCCTATCGATCGCAGGTCGTCTCGCTGAGCCAATCAGATGAGTGAGTGAGCGGATTCGCGCTACACGGAGGGGTGTGTGTGTGTGTGGCGTGTAAGCATGGCCGACAGTTGCGTGTGCGAACCGTTAATGTGTCTCGGGTGCAGGCGTGGTTGTGTAAAAATCGCTTGTGCGCGCACACACATGACACGGAGACATTAAAGTGTGCGTGCGTGCGTGCGTGACTGTGTGTGTGGCTACGGTCAGACAGCCATTGGCTGAACACTCCACTGTCCCCTTGGGCAGACAACACGTCCAGACACGATAGTGAGACCCAGTGTTCGCGGGCTTCTTGAGAACTTGCGGTACTTTGCCAAGTTGCCCCCTTCGAGAAAAGCGAAAACTTAACTAATTCGGGCAATTTTTAAGTCTCAAAATTACGCAAGAAATTCCTCAGGAAAACGCTTGCACTTTAACCACTACATCGCCATTTGTAGGACTTAATTTTTGCAGATTCTTCAGAAAATTTCTTTAGTATAAACAAATAGAGAACTGCGTACGAATGCCGTTGCGAAAGAAACTTGCAGGCTTCGAGGCGATCAAGTCATCATCGACGAATTTACGCACATCGTCCGGCGTCTTGAAATGTTTATTCACAAAGTCTGGTGAATTTGCTTTCTATCCCAAGTTCAAGAGGTTTTTTTGAGTCGCTTGAGCAACGTGATGTCGAGCGTTGTCACGTAGCAGCAGTATGACTTGCATGCTTTCTTGCCAAGTAAATGGCCTTTTGGATCAGTTTTTTCGACTGCTGACTGTAGCGTTCCGCAATCGCCGTCAGACCAGTTTCATGTGCCACCAGATTCACAGAAGAGCCTTCTTCAAGTGGGTGTCCCCTTTCGACATCGATGTATTGGGTTGTCTGGAATATAACCAAGATATTTACATTCGGGATTCGCGTAAGATATACTCTTCATCATTCGTCGCAATGTTTCACAAGCAGTCCACTCACCGCCTGTTGCCGGTGGGCAAGCAGCGAAGGGCATGTATTCACACATTAACCCAGCTTGTGTTCGGTTAGCACACGTGGGACCCAACTTCCACGTTTTTAAATTCTTCCCATTTGGTTCCAACGCTCGGAAATAGCAGTTTTGGTGACCCCTAACTGTGCTGCAAGCTCTAGTTGCGTTTAGTTCTCATCCAGTAGGGCTTGCAATGCCTCACCTTCAAACCTTCGAGGCTGTCAGAGGCGCAGCTGGTCACTGGGATTGAAATCACCACTTTTAGAACGCTTGTACCGATAATTACACGTTTCATAAGACACAACGTCGGCACCAAGAACGCTACAAATTGATTCCCATGGTGATTTAGCAGCATTTCGTCCTTGTTGGAATTCGTGTAAAACGCAGTCCAATCGGATGTGCTGGTTACCTGTTGTCATCGTCGAACATCCACGTAGACTTGTCGTTCGGTGTTCTGAGACCTTACGTTGGATCCTTTTTTAACCACACAGGACAGCGATAAGTTTTCTGTTTTAAATATAATTATTGGGCTCGAAGAACACATTTGTACAAATTAAGCCATACACTCAATATAATTCAAGTAGACGGGCACTTTAAATGACACCAGATCTCCATCCCGGCTTGCATGATCGACAAGTTAATATTTACGTTCGGCTCAAGCGCGATTCCATTAAGTTCATTCTCCGAGTGAAGAATTGTCTAGGCCCAACTACGGATGGTTCTTAAACTCGTTTTTGCCGTATTCGTGGTACTTTTAAGGCCGTCACTAGATGAGAGGGTCCCAGCCACTGCCAACTCCCTTGTTGTGGCAATCCAGTGACAAAGTTCGTTTCAATTGGCAAAAAATTTCCTCTTTTCAAGCCAGTAAACATCACCTTCTGTGGTCAGCATTGTCATTTGACAATTCTACCCACCTTTGTTACATTCTCGCATCCATTCAAGTTAGTGGTGAGGTGGGCATTCACGTTGCCTTGAGACGGGCGAATGCTGTTTACCCAGTAGATTGAATCAATTAGATGGAGGGAGGTAATGTGGGCGTTTTGAGGCTTGACGCTAAACGAGACGCATTTTCCCGAGCTCTGCTCTTGGTCGGATAACTGGTGTTCTTGTTTTTTAAAAGCTGAATTGTTGCAACTGGACTTGCATGCGAATTCTGCAGCCCACACTATTCACCCCGAGGTCCGTGTAATGCGGTTGGGCTGGGCCAGTCGTTGATGCGGACTACTGGAGTGGGGAGTCGATACATGCCCCCATTACCCGTCACCATTGTGAGCCGCGAAGAGGGGGAGGGAGGGACGAAACAGCCAGCAAAGTGGTTTTTCCACTCAGCTAAATAGGCGTTTCCCTTGGTGTCCTAAACGCGAAGCAGTAATTGACAAGTAGAGAATGGCAGAAAAGGGTAAATAGCAAAAGAAAAAAGTTTTTTTGCAATTTCATTCGTTACAGAGGAGCGACTAAAAGTCATGCCAGTGTGCCTTCAGCTTCTAGTTATTCCCACGTGTGGGGCATCGCCTCCACAGAGTGTAATCTGCTTCTTTTGGAGCTTCAGGTACTGACCACAATGGGGCGTTTTTGTGAACTCGTACGTCTAGCAACACAATGTACAATTTAGCCACCTGACTTGGGGGAATTTAGAGGTGTTTTGAAGGGACCACAACTCACAGTGACTCAGATGTCTTGGTGACTGCCGGTGTGGCAGTCTGGTGTGTGGGAGGGTTTGCTGTAACTTGCTTTGCCCAACCAATAGCTCAGCCGAGTTTACGAACTAGCGCTCAGCCAATCCTAAGTTGAGTATGGTGTATCTGTGATGCCAGGTCCGAACGGGGGTTTAACCGACGTCGTTACCTGCACGCCATCAACGGGTGAGCTTTCAGTGCAACTGGACGTGAACTCACTCCTTCCAGACGGCAGTCTTCAGGCCGTCTTCAGGGTCACCGTGGAGATTCTTGACGTGGACGACAACCCACCGCGGTTCGATCACCAGACGGTCTGGAGTCGCCACCTCAAGGAAGCTCTCTACCGCAAGGGCCGGAAAATCGACCTACCCAAAGCGAGAGACATCGACCTCCTGCCCCAACACCGCAACATCCAATACATCCTCGAGCAGAACCCACCGTCAGCTGAAGGCGTTTTTCACTTCGAAGTCAGCGAGAGGTGAGTCGAAGTTGTGGATGGTGGTGATTAAGAGTCTCAAAACAATGTCAGATATCGATCCACTATGCACGCAAGGTTGTGGGTTTGTCCGGTAATCACTTTGCTCTTGAGATTACGGGTGGATATCGAATGCAAAAGCAGAACGACTTTGGTGATGTGTGCTTAGCAATCTCGGGGCGCTGTAGCGCCAAGAATTTGATTGGTTCAACCTTAACCGGAAAATGTTTGATAACGATTGATCGATGGTTTTGTTGAGGCCCCTGTGCGGTTTGCGAAGCACACCAGGGCCAACGATCTGCGCTGACACGGCCCGATACAGATAGTACGCATCTGAACTAATTTATTGATAAGTTATTGATTAATACCAACCCCTGAACGAACGCAGCCACATGGAGTGCATTCACGGAAATCGATTGAATTGTGTTCGCTCGCACTGGCTGACTGTGCTCGCTAGAAGACGGACTGGCGACAAAGTTGGTTTGCTCGACTCACGACGAGGTGATGCCGAAGCAGCAAGGCTTCCGAGTTTAGTCGCGCGTTTCGTTCACAAAGCAATCTCACTGGTAGCCGCAGCTTGCTTTTATGATGTCTGATGTTTGACAGCACAGAGTCAATTCAAGGGAATTCGGAGTTTTGGTTTTAAGAACCACCACACTTAATAGCCTTTTGCTTCAATGCAAAACGTCAAGAGCTCTCCAGGCCTTGTTGAATCGCAGACGGGTGTGCGTTGGTGGATGCGCAGTGACTTGACAAGAAAGCGATTCTGGTTGTCACAGCTAACGCTGCTCACATCCTTGCAATTCTGTCCAGTCGCTTTAGAGCCAGCGTTAGCGTGGAGTGCAAAGCCATCACCCTTGCCACACTTTATGTTTCTTATTTCACTCAAGGTAATGTGACGTCGAGCGAGGTGATTGGTCAACGGAACAGTGCACCTGCCTGAGTGGGTTCGGACATTCCTAACCCGTAGTGTTGACCACCAATCTAGTCCACCAGCTACGGTGACTAGAGCAAAACTCTAACTTAATCGGATGGTCACACAATTGTGCGTTGGAGATCGGAGAGTGGCTGCGTGCTGGGTTATTGCAGAAGTTCATGACCGATTTGAAACCCAAGCAAAATGGTAAATGGCATACTTTAGTCGTTGACGTACATATCAATCGTTTCCTCCAACTGACCCCCAGGATCCTGCATGGTTTGGAAATCCTTCTTTGTCGAAACTGTGTGATTTCTCTTCAATGGAAGTCGGTAGCATTTTCTTGACCTCCCTCATACCACCATTTTACAGAGGATGAAATAGATAAAATCTGAAGGTGCAAAGTCAATGGAATCCAGCAGGTGCCGCTGGAAGATTTTCCTAATACGCATTACAGAGTCTGTTGAGCGACATGAGGTCTAGCGTTGCCATGTTAAAAGAGTCTAAATTGGACCACAATCGATTTGATTGGTAGTGCATTTTTTCAATTAAAAATAAGTTGTAAACGACCGTGGGCAAAGCATGATGAACCAGCACATCGACTGTCATTGAACAGACCATACTCTTTATTTGGTGAGGTTACAACTATGGAGTGTATTTTAAACTGCTTGCAATAGAACAAAAGGAGGCAGTGAAAACAAGCTTTACTGTGACGATGCAGGGCTCCACACACCTGTTTGTTTAACTCGTATAAAATCAATAAAGCTTTTTTTGAAGGTAATGCTGTGCCGTCAGATTAGTGAAATGTCATCTATCATGATTCGCCATGTTGTAGGGGCACACCGACACTCGTTCTGCTGAAAGACCTCGATGCCGAGACCCAGGAGTTCTTCAATATGACGGTGGTTGCCTTCAATCCACCTCGAAGTTCTCACGGGAAGTACACACCAACCAGGGCTTCGACGGACCTCGAGTCGAGACTGAGGGTGGAAATCTACGTCGTGGACACGAACGACAATGAGCCGTACTTCGAGAAGACTAGCTACAACGTCACGGTGCCCGAGAACACCCTCCCTGGAACAACCATCTTCCACGTGAGTAGCACATTAACGTTGTGTTCTTGCGTCATGCTACTTCATAGTTAAGCTAGAAGGCTTTTGCTTGAAAAAACTAGGAGTATTTGCACATTGTCATAATTCTTTGTTTAGTTACAAAGGAACTGTGGCTTTCCTAACATCGGTTTTTGATCTGGTTCAAAATAATCGACTTCAAAACCAATTATTTTCCTAAGTTGGCGTAACTGTCCCTCTCTGTAAGTCGGCACCGCCTGCACGTTAGGCGTAAAGAATCCGACGGCGGAAGCCTCTAACCCTGTAGCTCAGAGTTTGCGACGTATTCTGATTGGCGGCACTTTCCGTTGAAATGATCGATCGACGCGGTGGGGGAATCGTGTAGCCAATCAAAGGACAGCATGAGTAATACGGATAGGCGGGTCTGGTTTACACGGCGGGGGAGGGGAATTTTACGACATGGACGGAGTGGGAATCTAATACTAACAACACTTGCTAGTTAAAATACCAGCTTCCAGCTTTTATTTGCCGCTGGAAAGCCGAATTGAAAGCAGAATTTCGAGAACCTGACGTCCTTACATCTCAGCACAGTTTCTTGTGACCGTGGTAGGCGGTCTTAAAAGTGCGAGCCTGGCACTTAGGCAATTGACACCTAGTGTTTCAGCACATGTCAAATAACACGAACTGGGAACAAGTTTGTCGCCCGTTTTTCGTTAAATTTCAAGTGAAATTTACTGTTTTTTGCGATAACCGTAGTTAGACTGTTGCGGACACGTCGCGCTTTTCGTCTATTTTAAACTTACGTTACTCCTGCGTTGACTTTTAGCTCCCATTAACGTCACAAAAGAGCACTACTGACCATTCAAGACACCCACTTGTGTATCAATAAATGCCTG
This sequence comes from Mesocestoides corti, assembly GCA_900604375.1. Taxonomy (NCBI): domain Eukaryota; kingdom Metazoa; phylum Platyhelminthes; class Cestoda; order Cyclophyllidea; family Mesocestoididae; genus Mesocestoides; species Mesocestoides corti. The sequence continues at coordinate 70,189 of UXSR01005408.1, read as the reverse complement.
TGCCGGGCCTGGCTAACCCCAACAGATAAACACCCCTCTGTTGTACAAATAAACAAGTTGGGGTTCGCAGTTCTTGTGAGGCGTAAACAAGACCTGCTCCACGGATCCTGTGCAAACCGCTAAGTGTGATCCGAAATTCACGGATGAAATTAACAAGTCAGACACCTAATTCAGTAAACTTTTAAACCGCAAAAAGCAACCCCAAATTCTCAAGACCAAACGTGCCAAGCAGCGTATGAGAAAATCGAAGTGATATTGTCAAACTATTATCGTAACTTAATCATGTGCTAATCCTTAAAAAAAATTGATTAAATTTGAGTAAACAGAAGCCCCTGTGTGGTTCCTAACTCGACCGTAGATACCACTCCACCAGGAAAGAATAGGAAGGCCGTGGACAGCGGGGGGGGGTTAGCCTGACAAGACGTCAGTTTAAAGTGAAACGCTTGACATCCAATCTCTGAGCGAACGTAGCTGCGTGAATTTTTATTCAAGATTATCGATCGGATTAACATTGGCTCATGTCAAGTCAGCGCATTTGTGAATACAGCTCACATGCACAATCCCTCCATTCCTGTCCTTGATTTATCGAGACCAAACAGGGAGTGTTCGTTGAAGTTCAGCGGAAAGGCACACGAGGTCTCTCGGCTAGCGTCGGAAAGCAGTCTCTGACTTGGTTTCGAACACCTATTCTGTAAGACTACGAAATATAGATTTTCAAATGAATTGGGTCCGGTAGTTGTAAAACCCTGATTCGACGGTCTGAATAATTCATAAGGATAAGCACTGACGCTGATTTAAACCTCTTTGAAATGAGGCACTGACTTCGCAGTGTTGATAAACCTGGAGCCGTGAAACCAACCATTCCACAACCTGAGAAGTGATGGCACATTATGCTCCACTGTGTCTATATTCATCGCCTTGAATTAGCACCTTTAAAATGGAACCGTTGTCGATCTTCGCTATTTCCTTATCAAGCATCATTTGCGATAACCAAGGTACTAGATTTTGGTTAAATCTGCTCTCTGTTTCTAACTTATTCCTGTAAAATCGTACATAGTATTATATAATCTGAACTAGATCCTCCGTTGTTCGATATAAAACCACATAAAAACATTGTGGGTAATTAGAATCCGCAAAAACTTCTCCATTAGAAGACTACCTACGTTCTCAGTCATACAAAGAGCCCAGTATGAAATTGTTATATTATCGATCGCAGCCTCGACCATTCCCTATGCACGAGAGGGTGCCAATTTGCACATTTCTGAATGCTAGACCACGCTGTGCCTCTGACTGGCGTTCTAAGCACAACTCTGCCTGTGAAAGGAGCTTGAGGTGACGCTAGCTAGCTGAATCTTAAAAAGGAGGTACACAGAAGAGATATAGATGACGCGCGGCTCAACTAACTTATTGATGCGGTAATAGCGTGGTTGCACAGGGTAAAAAGGCCTCAGTTTACATGGGGTCGATCAATATCGATTTCTGAAAGAGCATGGTTACGTGAAGTGAATTTAAGTAAATCGATTGAATCGTGTTCACTCGACACTTGCCACAGATTCAACGAACGGGCTGTGCAGCAGTCAATTGTCGACTTTCCATTGCAGCGTCTAATTAATGTCACCACAAAGATCACGAAGTCTACCTGGCTGGAACTGACTAGCTTGAAAATGAAAATTCATTCCAAATAATTCAAAGTTCGCATTTCGTGGAATCTCACGTTAAAAGAATAGATTTCTTTTCACGTTATTCAATAAAAACCAAGTCTCAGAAGAATTTAAAGGTTGTATTGCGTTTGAGCGGCACTTATTTGCTGTGATTTCGCTAACAACAACCTGGAGTCCCGTTAAAAATGGTTGGCACTGTTGATTTCTGATTGGCTGTCGCATTCACTGCTAGCCAATCAGGAAGCTGCCGATGTGGGGGTTGACCACTGCCCCAAGGTCAATAAAAATTTCGTTCTCTGGTGACCTTGCTAACCACTTACTCTACTATTCATGGTGGTTAACGAGTTGATAGTTTGCGTTTGTTGCTTCTTATAACCTTCCAACTACATCGAATTCTGTAAGGTGGGTTTGAATACTGTCGATGTCCGTGGAGGCACATGGACAAATCCCCTTTAAAGGCAGACTTTTTGCCGATCTACACAGACGACGCAGTCGAGAGGAGATCCACACTAACCGCCTTTTGAAGAAAGAGATGCTTGCGCCGAAAAACCAGACATTCTCGCACCACTTTTTGAGGGAATACATTTCTTATCTTTGTGCAAACTCTGGTGGCAGAAAATTGGCTTAACAAGGCCTCTTTAGTCATTGTATTTGTGTTTGCTTGTTTTACAAAACGTTCATCTCGGTTTGGACAAAAAGACTGCGAAAATTTGTCAATTTCGTAGCTACGGTCAAATGCAGGGTGAATCAGCTCAACGGTTGCCATGTCAGCAGTTTGTCCTGCTTGTTTGCCACTTCCATTAATAATTGGTGGAGCGTTTGCCATAGTCGATCGTCAGTTGAAACTAAACTTGTAGCCTCGAGGTTCAGCCTGTCTAAAACACGGCTCTTCTATTCTCAGTGGGTGTGTACCGTTCGGTGTGAAGTCATGTGTGCATGCGCTGATTTAGCTTCTGTTCTGTCAAGACATGTGGAACCCAACGTCCCGGTAATTGAATTTTTCCCATTTGGTGGTGCAGGTGCCTGAAAATAGCTGCTGCAAACTCTTTATGCATTTGCGTTGAGTCTTCATCCAGTAGGGCTTGCAATGCCTCACCTTCAAACCTTCGAGGCTGTCAGAGGCGCAGCTAGTCGCTAAGGTTGAAATCACCACTTCTAGAAGTATATCTGTGAGCGTTTTGAGGTGTTTCTAGAGTAAGACGTGCTGTTACATTGACAGGAACAAATGGTAGTGGTAGTAGTCTGATGAGCAACCTGCCTGTGGGAAAACTCCCCATCCCAAGTTCAGAGGGTCTTGTGGGTCGCGCGAGCAATGTGATATGGTCGAGCGTTGTCATGCTTCCTTGCCGAGTAAATGGCCTTTTTAGATCAGTTTATTTGACTGTTGACTGCAGCGTTCCGTAGTCATCGTCAAACCACTTTCCAGGAATTAACAATAAAGTAGACCCTTCATGTGCCACCAGATTCACAGAAGAGCCTTCTTCAAGTGGGTGTCCCCTTTCGGCGTCGATGTACTGGGTTGTCTAGGATATAACCAAGATATTTACATTCGGGATTCGCGTAAGATATACTCTTCATCATTCGTCGCAATGTTTCACAAGCAGTCCACTCACCGCCTGTTGCCGGTGGGCAAGCAGCGAAGGGCATGTATTCACACATTAACCCAGCTTGTGTTCGGTTAGCACACGTGGGACCCAACTTCCACGTTTTTAAATTCTTCCCATTTGGTTCCAACGCTCGGAAATAGCAGTTTTGGTGACCCCTAACTGTGCTGCAAGCTCTAGTTGCGTTTAGTTCTCATCCAGTAGGGCTTGCAATGCCTCACCTTCAAACCTTCGAGGCTGTCAGAGGCGCAGCTGGTCACTGGGATTGAAATCACCACTTTTAGAACGCTTGTACCGATAATTACACGTTTCATAAGACACAACGTCGGCACCAAGAACGCTACAAATTGATTCCCCGGTGTTTTAGCAACATTCCGCCATTGTTGGAATACGTATGAAACGCAGTGCCATCGAATGTGCTATTTGTCAGTTGCCATCTGAAAGATTATGTAACTCGCGCAGACTTGTCGTTCGGTGTTCTGAGACCTTACGTTGGATCCTTATAATGCCACACAAAATCACGAAAAGTTTTCTGTTTTAAACATAAATTCGTGGCGTCGAAGAAAAAAATTAGGAAATAAAACGAGTGAATCTGGAAAACGTCGTTAGTCTTCGCGTGTCGTTTGGGTTTTTGCAATCGTTCAGCATTCATACCCTCAAAACCGAAAACGAAGGGGCTTGTTGAATATTTTCGGTCACCACTAAATACCAATAATGCTTTTTGTCGCCTTCGCATGGTGCTCACTTGGTTCCCAAAACCTTCAAGCGTTCTAGAATATCCCTGATTGGTTAACTGCGAGCACAACTCACAAGTGTAACATATTTGACTTTGTAAAACGCATCGACTGATAGTCCCTTCAGTTGCGTTCACTCTACCCTTAAACTGGGACAATGTTAATGGTGTATACTGGGAGTACAACTCAGTTGCTAGCCAAAAACGTGGGGAGATCACCACCTCATCTACACCCTCGGCTTTGACTGCTTAGCAAGTTTGAGTTGAGGCAAAGCGATATCTTTATGGGCCTCCGAGTGTTAATGTCAATGATGAGGTGGGTGGACGTGACATGCGTTCGGCATCACCCCAAGACAAGAAAGAATTTTTTTATTTAGTGGTTTTTTTCCTAACTTCAATGGCATTTTACGGGCGCCTAATCGATTTCGCAATCGAAAACTCGTCCGTGTAATTGTCAATTAATTATTTAACGCGAAATTTCTGCAGAGGTTTCTGTTTGTCACCTCTAAGACTGCGGTTTTGTCGGTTTAAATAATTTGCCTCTGCGCGCATTTCGCTACGATTTCTAAACCGGTGGCCGCAGAGCCTGATGCGTCACTCGCCGTAGTCGTCGGTGCGTGGGTGGGTTCGTGACCTCCCCCTGTCGCGTAGATCGACGTCATTAGCCCGGCAGTCACCGTGACCGCGTGCAGCACGCGCGACACATGTTTATTGAACTGGTGCGTGCGTGTGCGCCTGAGAGCAGCCAATCAATGGTGTCCGCGGCGCGCGTGTTCGCACCAATAGCATTTCGACCGTTTAAATGGGTGTCAATTACTGCATTAACGAGATTCATTAGGTGTTGCCTTTTTTTTACTTTCTGAGAGTTTTGAATCTTATCGAATTTAAACCAACCTAGTCGAAAGCAGATCCGCACGCGTCTTTTGTTACTGTGTGGGCTCAAAAGGACCAGACTACGATGTCCATCTTAAGATTTATCACACTGGCATCTTCATTCAAGGTGTTCACTTACAAATAAATAATGTTTATGCTCAAATTTCCAGTCGTTTTGCACACTGTTAAATCAGTTTTGTAGCGGTGACCAAACCAAGCCACCTAGTATAATTGTGACTAAGTCTTCATCCAAATAATAACTAATTCCTGCGTCACTGGTTGACGTTTGAATCGATTGCATCCATAGTGATTTAAATGATCGTAAAACATGCGTCTGCAAAACGGGCGGCGACAGTGCTGCTTGCACCACAAAATTCCTCCCTAAAGGGATTGGCTCAACTGCATCGGGAATTATTTGGTGGCAGTTCTACCGCCTCTGATTTGTCGCATTCTTTAAACAGGATTGTTGCAATAATGGCCGCACAAAATCGTCCATAAGTCAGGCGACACAACTGTATGTCTTGGCCACTTTTACCCTTTACCTGCGGCAGTAACACGCACTCGATTCCGTTGTGTAAGAGTATATAACTGTTAGTGTTCAACTTAGACTTGATGTTTATGTAGACTTGTGTTACCTCCGAGGTACTCTCTAAAGTGTGATTGTGCAGAAAATACAACAGTCACAAATCGCGATATTGCGAAGTCACTTTTGTTGGGGAATGATGGCTTCCCCAACAGCCACCCACATCAAGCACGGTGCACAAACATGGCCACTTTTGAAGCACAACGTCGGTACACGTTATTAAAAAAAATAAACAGTTGTGTTGTTACCGGAGCGGTTAACAAAAACAAAAACAGGGGGATTAATCGTGCACATGGCAACATGTTGTTTTCTTTTCATGGAAGTCGGTGGAGGGTTGAAGTCGCGGTGACTTTCTGTTGGTGGTTGGTTGGTTAGTTCAAATGAGTCGATTAGTTTAAGGTGATGCGATCGGCGTGTGGTCTTCATCCATGTCGACGAACCTAGTTGATTTTGGCCCGATCACCCCACTTAGATACTCGAGAAGGCAAGTAGAAGGCAAGAGATGGCAGTCACTACCGTGTGAGTGCGTAGGCTCGCAGGCGTGCATGTCCAATGTAATTATCGATCAATAATTTAGGTGAACTGGATAACGTGCAAGTAATTGAATGGTGAGAATAGTTCAATTGATAGGGGGACAGTATGTTGCAGACTGCGGCAACCTGAATAATGGACGAAAATCAATACGAGTCACTACAACCGTGTTCGGCTCACCCACACACAAGCCTCACTCGAGTACACACCGTACCAGACTGTCCCCGGGAGGCGAATTAAGGTTAAGTTGAGAAACCCATGTAGTTCGTATTCTAGCCCTGAGTACGTCCGTAGATGTGGTGTGCGATCTTGGTCTCCTCGTGGTAAGGTTTGTGCCAAGGTCGTGTCGTACCCACCACAGTCCACTTATCCAATGGGGCGTTGAAGAGGAGCAAACAAGTCACCTTTTTTAATCATTCGTATTTTGAGGCGACAAAGCACTCGTGTTAATTTGATGCCATAAAGTCGTCGTCTGTTATTGGTCGACTTCACTTGGTTGCCAGGCCGAATGTGTCAACCCTGAGGGGGGCTAAGGGAGAGGGGCTGGAACTCACTCGGCCTTATCGACTGTGGTGACACAGTCGTGTCGACTAGGCGTGTTTGTCTTTACGTGGTTAAAAAAGAAAACTAACAAAGTGTGTGTGTGTTAGCTTATGGTTGTTAGCATGGCGACTTTTAAGTGAGTAATCGAGATTGCGATCAGATACCGATCTCGAGAGTTTTGCGAGGGCGGTATTATTTCGTCACACCAAATAATGTTTCCCGTTGATATTATTGGTGTGTCATCTTTTCACAAGTAGACGTGACCAGAAGTTTTGACTATTAAAGGCTATCCGTGTAATATGGCTTGACATATGTCAAAACACCATTCTAGAGGCGGTTTGTGAATCAACAGACTCATAATCGATAAAGAATACCAGTGGACTCGAATAGGAGCTGGGGTGGACAATCGTATTCGATCAGGGGACGTTGTTATCCGAGAAGTTTCTCTTAACAATGAGGTACTTATCAAATGCACGTCAAGTACAAGCGAACACGATGCAATCGATTTACGTGAATACACTTCATGTAGCTATGTTCGTTCACAGATCGATATTAATCAATTCTACGTAAACTGACGATTTGCTACCTTACTCAGCCACGCGCTATCTACACCTCTGCTCTTTCTAACTACACCTGGGCCGAAACAAGACAATCATATCTGTGGCAGGTCAGCTAAACCAACTGGTGACTATTGCCCTCTAGAAAACTTACCCAATCCCCAGTTAACAGTTTCAAAAGTGAGGTTTGTTTGTCATGACAATGTAAAAATAAAGATGGTATCCAGTAATGGCTCACAAAGCCCAATTGTCGGGACGTGATTGCAAAGGACAAGATGACTATTGTCATCTTTTAAGCAGCAAGATGTCCTGGCTGGGTGTTTATCTGAGCCCGTCATAATTGATGAAAGCATACAGCCGTCGTGGTGCTCTAATTGCGTAGCAACAACCCGTAATCAGCAACTTTCTTGTGATTCCACTGTAGGCATCTAAGCATAGGCTCCCTCTGCACACAGCTGATTCCGTGTTGTGATTTGGTTGGGGTGTTTTCACTTCACTTTTTCACTTAGCGCTGTCTGTAGCAATTACAGACTACGCAATTTCGTCAGCATCGAGGTTGGTGAAACCGAAGAACCCTCTTTCACCTAGGTTTGAACTGTTTTATCTACAAAGGCGTCTCCCAAGTCCATGCCAGCAACGCTCTGGTGTTGTGAGCTGGTTCGAAAACCCTACCATATGCCATTTCTTGCTTAAACTTTTACCATGATCTTACCATTGAAATGAAGACGCAGGCTGACGACATTTTAGGCATCTAAAACCACTGGTCGGTGGGCGGTGTGTTGCGGTAATGTAGAATAAGGAAACTTGTCGGCAAAAGTGAATGGGCAACGCGGAAATAGGCTGCAAACTGTGCGATATTCAAATGACGTCCGCACGACAATGTGTGGCGTAGTTGGGTAACACACGTGTTGCCAAACACGAAATTGGTTTTGCAGTCTTCGATAATGGATCGGCTTCGCGAGTGTGCACCAAAACAGACGAGCGACCGCATCTAAGCCAGCTAGCACGCATCGGTGATTGGACGGGACGGTTTCTGTCACTTAGGTGAAGTGGAAGAGCACTCGCGGAAGCCTCAGTGTGGTTCTCCAACTGCACAGGGGCAGTCGGCCCAAGAAGACCGTAGATAACACGGGGCTCAATCGATTTATTGGTAGTTAGATCGTGGTCATTTAGCGTAGATAAGACGTCGTGACATTCGATCGATAAACGAACACCGCTGCGTGAAGTGAATTCAAGAAAATCGATTAAATCCAAGTTCGCTAATGCTTGGTAGGAATGTTCGCATGTTGACCCCCTCAGGGGACATCCGATCGCCTGTTCATTTGCAGTCGGTGGGCAGGCGTCGATTCGCGGCTCGTTGTTAGACCTGAAATCACCTGAATCACGATGTGGAGCACGAGGTATAGGCATGGCACAGTGGAATCAATGTTGCATTTAATCGGGCGTGCATCTGCATCGGCTTGATTGTGAATGGAACCTGGTTTTTGTGCTTATCTATTCCCCTACAAGCAACCTCTTACCCTTTCTACCCTAGTAACTAGCATTTAGTGTTATCAGAATTGAGGAGTTCAAACTACTACCCGCCAGGTCATTAAAACTTTAATCATGCTTTTTACAAATTACTGACACAGACACCCCCACCCCGACATGAGTGCACAGGTGGTTTGGCTCAAACGGGAACCGGCTTGTCACTTGGTTTGCGGTCGAGATTCACGCTGTTCCGCGAATCGGCGAGCGAAAGTTGACGCGCCTCGTGGGAAGGTGAATTAATGAGCGCTTTTAATTCGAAACCCGTGGGAAGGGTGGTCAACCCCTAAGTTCGAGCTGACTGCCATCTCTTCCTGAGTGAATGTAGACGCCAACTCCACAGAAGGAAGATGTGGGAGTTTGTGCGGGAATGAGGTCGCCTCACATTACCACACATCTGACAGTTCTAGTAGCCGAGTTGTGAGGAAACGTTGGTAGACTGTGCAAGATATATTGAGCAGAAGAAGTGGTTCCTTGAACTGGGAATATATCAAGAGAATGCAATCGATACGGGCAGTTAGAGAGTCAGTGGTTGCAAATATTAGTGGCGTTCACTGTTTCGAAGTCAATTTATGCAAAACCGCTCAAACCAGGTATCGATCGCGCCGATAAATTCGACTTGGTGGTTACCTGACCAGGCCAGAATTATCACCATCTTTTTAGGCCACAAAATACAAGATTCGAGTCGATGGGACATCGACGTAGCTGATCCACTGAGACTAGCCTGATTAAACAGTTTTAAACTGGTTGGTAGGCAGAATTAAAAAACGCGCACCTACCTATACTAGATTCAAACAAACAAACCTGTTGCGGCCTTCAAAATTTACTAATTATTGCTCTTCAGCGTTCATACTAAGAATTAAGCTGCTTGCTAACTCATACGAGAGTCGTCCACTCGTATGAGTGGAATTTACGGCCGGTTTAATTCTGCCACCCTATATAAACATCTGGCGTTTAATTTCAAGTTGTCTCGCCACCGTTTTATCTGTTCAAGTGACGAATGGCAGGAAAGCAGCTTCCTTTTTCCTGTTTACACATCCTGTTGAATTAAAAACCCAGAACACTGGCAACAGAAAGTGGGAGATTCGAGGTTAAATCAGCCTACATTTGCCTAAACAAAGTGCATTCATCCATTTGGAATAGCTCAAAGCTCACGACGAGGACAGGACAGCGAAATTGGAGTACTTCCTGGTGGAATCGGAGTCCTCGACGACGTCCGCGACGACGTCGACCTTCGAGGTGGAGAAGAGCGGGCGTGTGGTGCTGCGCCGGAACCTCGACTTCGAGTCCCGCCAGACATACCGACTGCCGGTGCGCGTCACCGACGGCGACTTCAGTGCCGACTCCACGCTCAACGTGGTCGTCGCCGACGTCAACGACGAGGCTCCTCGCTTCGAGCTCAACCCCATCCATCTCGTGGTTGAGGAGGGGGCCTCTGCCAAGCGCTCCATCGGCCAGGTAGCCTTTTCGCTCTCATGTTAAAAAAATCAATAGAACTAACTTGGCGGGGGACAATCAAAGGACCGCGATAGCCTAAACGCACAGTAGATAACTGAGTAAACCCTAGCAAACTGAGAGCACTCCACAAACCCGAACTACCACTGCTAGCCGACTTGGAGGGCGATTTCGGCTTTAAGAACAAAAGTACTCAACCAACATGAAGGCGGCAGACCTTGAAACGGTTTGTTTGGACTGAAGTTATGTTTTGTTTTGTTCAATTAGCTTCGCGTGTACGACCCGGACAGCGTGATGGTGAACGGGGTGGTGCGTTGCAAGGAGCCGGAGGAGTGGGCACACCGCCAGGCCCTCACCTTCTCGCCCGACCCCCAGACCCACCCCACGGTCGGCCTCTACGACCTCCAGACGCGGGTGGAACTCGACCGCGAGGGGTCGGACACGGTAGAGGGGGGCTACGCGCTGGTGCGCCTCGTCTGCTGGGACGGCAACGAGCTCCAGACTGGGGGTCCCCGACTCACCGCCACCATGACCACCACCCTCACCATCAAGGACATCAACGACAACCGCCCCACCTTCTCGGAGCCCATCTACCACGTAAACATCGCCGAGAACAACCACCTCGGCGCGAAGATCATTCAGGTATGCGCTCTTGTCTTGCCTCTAAGTGGAAGCTGTCGGTCAGCTAAAATTGCTACACTGGCTGCCGCCTATTCATGCATTGTTTAAAATCTCCCCCCGTTGTTAGTCGCCGGTGGTTGATGACAAATGTACCTGAATGAAGAGATGAGTCTTTCCAAGGCAGACTCTAAAAAAGCAGTCAACGCCCCATTGACCAATCACGTAGCAGGAGGATTGTAATGCGGAGCGCCTGTTGTCGACGTGTCCACAAGACAGTAAACCATACATGTAAATGCCGTCAGTGGGCAGTAGGGGGAACCATTCAATTAAGTGTAACTTGTTAACTCAGCCCAGTGTAGTGTGAATGAAGAGATGCTTAATGGGATACGTGGGGGTGAGGTTGACAGCTGATGATGATGATAATGGTGATGACGACGAAGTCGAGTAACGAAGTGCAGGCGCCCAAAGCGGTCTCTGCAGCCAGAGTTTGTTTAAACGCACTGAAGCTCACAGTTAGCTGAAGAAGTTGTGCTACCTCTTTGCATGATAAATTATGCGGCAGCGTCGGCACAATGATACAACTACCGACCTTTTCATCTGCTTTGTAATGGCCAGGGGAACACAATGAGGGACGAAAATGCCTCCCCACGCGTATCGTGGGGCTAAAAATGGCGAACTAGGATGCTCTCAAAACGCATAAAGTGGTGTACAGCAAGACGATGATAAATATTTTGGTCCGGACGCAGTGCTAAGCAAACTAGAGGCTAGAGGCAACATAGTTGAGCGAATATGCCGCAAAAGCTCAGTCTTGTGGCCGAATTGACGACTTCCGAAAAGTGATAACTGGTTTTCTCTTGTAGGTTGAGGCCTACGACCCAGACGATGGGGAGAACGCCGAGGTGACTTATTCCCTCCTCGATCACGCCAACTTTCACGTGGATCCCGTGTCTGGCTGGGTCACCGCGGCGACTGAATTCGACAGGGAAAAACGCGACTCCTATCAGGTTAGGCTTCGTAAAACAGTAATGCAACAATACCTACTATTGCACCAACAGTAGTTAGTATTTTTTGAACACAGGTTACAATCATCGCGTCTGATAGCGGTTTCCAGCGGCTGACAAGTTCGGCGCTGCTGAACGTGACGATCCTGGACCAGAACGACAACGCACCGGTTTTACTGCCATGCGACAAGGTGTCGAATCCTCTTGTCATTTGGGAAAATTCACCGGTAGGCAGCCTGGTGGGGCACCTCGTTGCCACCGATGCCGACACTGGCAGGAACGGCGAAGTGGTCTTCAAACTGCCGCAAAAATCGTCGTCATCTTCACCGTTCGAACTGCAGCCAAATGGATCGCTTTTCACGGCACTACCGCTGGACAGGGAGCAAACGGTAGGCGGTCGTTTTGTGTGCAATTCAGAAATGGTCCAGGCGGGTTTGGTGGGGTGGGGAGGACACGGTACCCAGAATGTAAATCCCGGTGTAGAAGACGTTGACTGCAATGGCATCCTCTACTCCGGTGGATACAGCAGGGAACCAATTAATCGATAGTGGACGCACGACTTCAGCATCAGACTCAGACTAGTGCGTCTGAAGAACCAGACATTCTTGCTAGATAAAGCCTTGTTTTTTGTGATTATAAATGCATCGTATTTTATTGTACTACTGATGTACCTAAACCAGAGACTGCGCTCCATGCTCCTGCTCACGACTTCGACTGGTTCAGATTTTAAGACTGGTGTTTACATAAGGCTACATACTGCAGCAACAACTGAGGCTGCATTTATCAGGGGTGACCATGGAAACCGCGTGAAGCACCGCGTGATTTGATTGGTAAAAGCAAAAAGGGATGTTATGTGGTCTTATGGTGTTGTAGACGACGGCTAAGCATGATTTAGCCAGGGTAACGCTAACTTGAGTGCCCGTGAAGATGAGGAAGACGGGAGAGGGCTGAGACTACCAAGTTATCTTAGTCGCGCGACTGCGCATGAAAACGTGTCTGGAGGAGACGGGCAGAGTGTGGTGTTGGAGCAGACGGTTTAGCAAGAGCGAGAGGTACGGCGAGGAAATTAGGTCAAAATGACGAAGAAGGCGACAAGTGCGTTTTTGGACGGGAAATGATACCATTCGCTATTACAATTACACGTGTAACATGTCCATTTTGCAGGCCAACTACGAGATTCTGGTTGAGGTGAGGGACCGTGGAGGCCCGAATGCCCTTTCCACCTCGGAGACCGTCTGCATCAGGGTGTTGGACGAGAACGACAACGATCCGCACTTCGTGCTGCCCGACCGCCTCTACTCCCACGGTGAGTTATGCGCGTTGCAAACACGGCGACCCACTGCTAAGCCCTAGAACCAGGGACAGCCTCTAGCAAAATCAGCATCCACGAATAAGAATAATTCTTGCTTCAAACAGTTGGCCAATGCTAAAATTTAAACCATCGATGGCAGTGTTCGGTAAGGTAGGGGACATTGCCAGTAAGAGTAAGTAGTGACTGTCCCAACGGGGCACATGGAGGGAAAACTGCCAGCTCCTACCTGAGTGGGTGATGGAAGGAAACTTCAAAATGGCTGTGAAAGCTGAAACGATCCATACAAGCCCTGTAGCGGCTAGATACCCAGCACTACCTTACAACCCTCTAGTTAACAGCCCGTTACAACCCGAGGATAGGGGAAAAGGAGGCGACAGAGAACACGACCGTTCACTGATGTCAAACCAGCCAAGTGGCTTCGTGTGCGTATGAGTACACGTGCGGAACGGGCGAATGCTGACAGAAACCAATAACAAAAGGGATGAGTCACTGGTCCACTCGGGCCCTCATGCACGCAGCACTTACGCGAGGTGGCTGTCAGTCCACTACAGCCTCACGACAGTCTGAAAGCGAACAAACGAGCGATTAGAAAATGATGAATATGCGGTCTTTTTGCCTACCAAGATGACTGGTTGGCGGATTCGTCGCCAGCGTACCTCTGGAAGCGGGAGTCGGTTGATGTGGGTGCGCACGGAACCAAGCTGGCCAAGACGACGGATCCGGTGGGAGCGGAGGCGTTGGAGCCCTCGCTGAGCGTGTCCATCCACGAGACGAACGGCCAGCTCATCACGAGGCTGGAGGCCACCGACCCAGACGAGGGTCCGAACGGCCAAGTGGTGTACGCGCTGCAGCGACACGCGCAGTCGCGCGCCAGGGTGAATCGCGCCGCCGGCGACTTCCTCACCGTCGACACGGCCACCGGCGAGGTCTGGCTGCGGCGGTCCCTTCAGGAGGAGGACCTCGGCCCCCACGTCTTCGTGGTCTCCGCCAAAGACCAGGGCACCCCGATGTCGCGCTTCGAAAACAAGGTTATCCCTTTCCTAAGGCATAACGTGGTTTACGCAATTCATCGAAATTGCATCCAGTTGGATTGTTTTTACCTCGTCACATTTGCCAACTCTACCCAGAGCTGAAATCGCCTAAATCAACCAAATCTAGCTTTTATACACTATGATCTAAAATCTACCTCCCCGCTTGACAGATTTTATCCCCTTGCGTAACCTGATATACAGACTGACAATGCGAGCACTTATGACAGCCCATTTTCAACTACATGTTCCCGTGTTTAGTTACTAGCTACTACTTTTCAGTAACATATCTACTACAGCTAGAGAATTTTGAAATTCGACTGAGTGAAATGAGTAAAAATTTTATTGGGTTTCGAGTTATCGTATCCAAGTTTGCACCCAGCTAATGTTTTCTGTGCTTACATACTAATTGCTTAGTGAATGAATATATCCTACACGTTTTTCTATTGACTCAAGTATTAACGACTGAATACCCAGAAATTCGGTCGTGTGTAGTGGACAAATTTTTTTAAAAACCGGCCATTTAACCAGAATGAAATTGTGAAGTTGCTAGATACGGCTTTGAACACGAATCAGTAAATGCGGTTTGAGTTATCGCGGTGGACTAGCTCGGGGTTGAATTATATTATCGTGAGGGGAACAGTGTTTGTAGCAGAAGTGTCACTTGAATGCACACCACCATGTCGCAAAGACAGTCTGCTGTGTTTAGCTGCTGCTGGTGCTGGTGGAGGACATTCCGCCGCGGGCGCTGGACCGAGGCGCGAGTTCGAGCTTCGTCGCCTCGTCCGGAGACGGGGGCGCACTCGCGTCCCTCTTCCCCTTCAAGCTGGGCGAGCGCAAAAACGTTCTCCTCCTCGTCGGCCTCATCTCCGTCTCCGTCGTCCTCGCCACCGTCCTCATCGCCGCCATGATCTGCATGCTCCGGCCTTGCAGGTAGCACCCTCCACCGCATACCTACCCCCCCTGTCACCAATGTGGGCCAGAGCCATGCGGTTTTTCATTCAAATTAGCAAATTCAAGCACTTCGACTCGAGGTGATTGGCTGGCCGAATCAACAAACACAACGAGTTCTTTTTTTCGGCTGTGGTGGTTGATTAAAACAGATCTTGAGGCTGGAAAGACCTCATTTGGTGAATAAATCCGTTAGCACAGCCTCAACGATCTGTCTTGCCAACACCAATGGAGTGAAATCAATCACATTAAAACACACAAGGACGTTCCAGATGGGATAATCTTTTAGTGTTTAAGCCAAGTTTTTCTCTAAACTCCAATTGGATCTTTTTAGTTAAACTTCAGGTGTTTTAGCAGGCCATATCAACACCTTCGGTTAATGATCTCTGGTAATTAAGACGGGAGGTTCTTATGCCACATGAAACCAAAATATGTAAAATTTCGGTCAAGTGGATGCGTTTTCTCCTCCACAGTCGTCATCCTTCTTGTAATCTTAAAATCCACAAACACAGGTGTTAGAAAGGGTTTTCCAAGGGTAGTCAAGAGGACTCTGTCTGTTTTTATTAAGGGACTGGCCGTGTTCACACTAATCCGTGTCTTTGTAGATCTCTATCCCGACAACCGAGGCGGTTCTTCAGCCAACATCGGATGTCGCCTTCAGGCGCGGCCAACTGTTCAAACCTGCAGGTCCATTCGTCAACCAACGGCGTCATTTCACCCCAAGAAACCCGACTCATTGACAACGCGTCGGCGGATAACTTTGTCGGTCACGACTACGGCTACGGGACAACGAATGCGCAAGCTGACATCATCGACAGCGATGGCTGGCTGGGCGATGGGAAGGGCACATTTCGCGTGGTCAATGCCGACACCACCAGTGCAATGAGTGAGGAGGTAAAGTGGCTGAACCGTCTCGAGATACCCTTCAACCGAGTTCTTGGTGTTTAACGATCTACCTACAAATTTTGTACTGGGTGTGCGATGTGAGGGAAAACGCGTACTTGGTGGAAATTAGCGAGGGTTTCCTGAACTAGAAAAGTAAACTCCACACGAAGTGTAAAAATGCTGTTGGTTTGTTTTGAAAACATGGTAGTAAAGAGGTACCACTGAAACTACACGCACTTTTGTTCATTCTCCATCAGCCTTCCAAAGAGAATTCCACACCTCTCCCAGGCTCATGCGAAGCAGCTAGTTCATTCATGCATTCTTGTTGTTTAGCTAAATATGGACTGCACATGTTGGCGACGTAATCAAATGGGTCTCGGTTTCAGTAAAACTGCAGATTGCATTCGCGAAATCCAGTTCGTCTATTTAATCCACATTGTCTTCATTTAAACTACGTTTAGTCATATAAGAAAACGCATTTTTATTAAATCAAAATTGTCCAAGTTGTGGTAACTGGACTTCGGACAGCGTCTATAGTTGTTTGGGAAAAAGCAGGAAACTTTTCTTAAAAAAAACTAGCTTTTATTGCTTTCATGGGGGAAAAACGTTTCGCAGAAGTATTTGCACCATTTTAGGCTGGCAGTAGGAGGCCACAGTTGTGGACAAAGTACAATTCCCTTCCACGTGATCGGTGCGGCAGCCCTTTCGGCCTCGCCCAAGACAACGCCTGCTCCACGGCCGCTGGACTGCTGATGACGCCGCTGAACGAAATGGACGAGATGTCGCACGACGCCAGCCATCTGAGGCCGGCGGAGCGCTGGACCGCGGTTACACTTGCCGCCGATACGGTAATCACCCTTCCCCTTAGTGCCAAACACCCTACTTAGCCCACACGTCAGGAGGAGTTTCGAATCAGGGGAAACATAGTGGACGGTTGAAATGATGGAAAGCTTGGATAGCAAGTTCTATAGAACCACAGTTTTCTCTTTCCTTAAGAACTTCCAGTCCAGTGAGGCATCGCACATCGCCGTGCCGGTGACACTGCTTCCCGCAGTCTGTTTTTCACCGAATTTGGCCCAGTCAGTGGTCACTGCCAGCAACCCCTTCACCATGACCACCTTCCAACCATCGGGCAGCAAGTCCCACGACATGGAGGTGCTGCTGGCAAGAGAACGCGAGCATGCTTCAGATTCTGGCCAGGGTGGCAGCGACGAAGACATCCACGGAAATCCTCCACCACCGGTTATCAACCTCGTGAAAAGTGGGTTCACTGTTTTGGAGGCTTTAAAACGAGCCGGCGGCACAAATGTGATTTAAATGCGAATGTAACACTTTGGCTTACTTATCCATTAGATCGAAGCTCAGAACCTGCCTGGCATTATGCTAATCTTCAGAAGCAGTTCGCACCAATTCGTACCAATAAACTGTTTCGTTTTAATCAGCCGATGTCCGACCTTGAGTGCTTAAAATAAACGCTTCACGAACTCATCCCAAGAAACAACTGTGATGTTTTCGGCAAATCGGAATGATAGGGAGACATGGTAACTATAGATTTCAAATAAAAGTTGTTTTATATTGAGCTTTTAGAAAGGAAGACAAGCCGATACCTTTTGATGTATTCACACAAGTAAATCCGAGATTGGATGGTGCAACAGTCTTATTGGCAATCATTCATCCTCTAGAGATCGGGTCGAGTTCTCTAGAAGGCAAATTTTGCTCATAAGAGACTGGAAAACGTCGTTGAAGATGGTCTGGTAGCTGTGGAAGATTAGCTCTGGGAGGCCAGCAGCTTGCCTTCCATGAAAACAAAGGCTTCTCCCCAGGAAGTACCAGTCCTTTTGTTATACCCAGAAAAGCCCAGTCCACGTCAACGCAGGTTTGGGAAGACGCGAATAGGTCACTTTCTCCTACCCCGAATGTATCAAATATGTGAAGAGGAAGACCAAACTGCCGACGACTGCTTTTATTCGATTCCTGATAGAACACATACACTATTTAAGGAATCAATACCCCCAGTAATCACCCAATAGATTCAGGTCATTTTTGAGAAGGGGATATGAGGTGCCACACCATAATTATAATGACGGATGGAACTTTGTGGGCGTGACTGTTGGTGTCATCACAGAGAAGTAGTACAACCTGGTGAAATGGGATTTCACTTGTGGGGACCTTTTGCATGCTACTCTGGTCAAGCTCATAAACATCTTTGAGACTTCTTGTGGGCAACTGATCTCTGGGATAGCTTCTCGTGCACGACACGTGGAGTGACAATAAAGGGATACCCAACTCCTTGCCTTGTTGTGAATCGTGTTTATTCACACCCCTTAATCCGGTCGCTCCACCTCCTACACAGGGTTCCCCTATTCCGCAGCATGTCGCCAACCGCGCGAATCCTCATTCACAAGGATATTTATCTTGGATTATCCTCACACCTAGGACTCGATGTTAGCTGATCTATGAATCACGAATCTGAGAAATAAATACACACACGAGAACCCCACACACGACACCAGTTTTGGTTGAGCTCTGAAGTAAAGGGTTGTGTCCACGTCCCCTATGGTCTTTTTCTTGATCGCGGGTATCAGGGAAACGTAATCTGGCCAGGGTTAATTCCGTGGCCCCGACGTGGTTCAAGACCGCATGCTGGGGTCCACAACACCCTAAACACCTGGTGATTCATCCAGATAGGTTTTCGTTATGCCGTGCAGTGGTGACACCCGCAAGATTCCCGGTGCCATCACAGTAAAGATTATTTTGCTTGCGCTTTGTTCAGATGTGACTGGAACCCTCGGTAATTTTAGTATTCTTGAATTGTTAGTGATCCAAATGCCATTGTCCAAATAGGTGCCAGCTTGAAAATCCAGTGGCCGCCATCCCCTCAGAATACCTGTGAAAGAAGCATCAACTACCGAGCATTCAGAGCAACTTATTAGTGGCTAGTATATCTATCAATAATCGATGCTCTTATTTAATAAAATCTTATTACCTTATTAAAATCACCACATTTACCAATGATTAAAGATATTGGCTGCTTAGCTAAGGGAGAAACTGAATCTCTACGAGACGTGATCTTAAAACACTCCACGGCAACCGACCACTCACATAGCCCACGTAACAGAATAGTTTAGATAGAGGCCCTAGTGAGAGGTAGAATAACTGGTCACCCTCTCTGCCTTGCAGTTCCCTACAAGTTGGCAGCGAACGGTGAAGAGGATCCATGGAAACGGGCAGGGGGGTGCACGAGGATGTCCACCGACGACCTCCTGCGTTTGACAACAAAACGGCACGTCAGCTCGCCAAAACCGGTTGGCGAGACACCACCGGGCGCTGCCACCGTCCCCGACTTGGTCAGCGTCGCACACCGACGGCTGCCTGATTGCTAGTGAACTTTTGCTAACAACAAGCCACACCAATATTTTGTAAGTCACGGTCCCTCCCTTCACCAACCAGATGGCGCTCGGCGGGCATGACGCGAGCTGTGCAAGTGCGTGCCCCCTACTCCCTTCCCCCCTGTGCTCGTTCTTGTTTTGCTTGGCACTCGTGCTCCTTGTTCTCTCAGTCCGCGATAATTGCTGTACTCTGGGTGTATTTCTACCTATTTATCGATGTCTTCGCGAAAGAAATTGATCGAGCTTCTGGAAAATCAGTCCTGGGTGACGCATACGGAGGAGTAATTTTTGTGTCGATTGTATGTTGAATTTTTAATATACGAAAATATATTTGATTAAAATTCGAATTATATTCCACGAAAATCCCTCTACCAATTAATCGCCCCCTGCTGACAGCCATTAGACAAAGTATGAACGGGGTGAACTAAAGGAGTCCTCACAGCTGATGACATGAGTTATATCCTATGAGAGGCACTCAGAAAGATAGCCGGATATTAAGCCAAAACAACGTTGTACTCTCAAAACTCCGATAGTTACTGTCTTTTCATGGGTGTCCGTTTAAATGAAGACCAATTAGAGAGCAGAGCCTGCGGCATGTTACTGGTGTCAAAAATGAGTCACCAAGTACGCGACGTTGACTAGGTTGCCTACAATGACGGCACTACTCTTCACTAAGGTAGCTGCCTTAAGTCGCCAAAAGAATGCAAAACAGCATATACACACACACACACACGTCTAGCTCCATTTTTTAGATATCCAATCAAATCACAAATAGAGGCTACTCCGAGTCGGTGACGGCAGAAGGCTCGCTTCTGTACTGATGGATGGCCTCGGCAAGCATGAGCTTCCCGACCGTCTGTCCGGCTAATTGGGCGATGCCAGAAGAGTAGAGGTCAGCTTGACACGAGGCCAGGGCTGTCTCCAGGCGTATGGGGGCAAGCTCCTTCACCTTTTGCTCCTACACCACACAGGAAGATGAGAAAACACCAAGGCATTAAAACCGAGGCGCTAAATTTCCAACGCCCTAATATTAGCAATAGTGTGCAGTGAAATGTAAGAGGTAAATATTGGCCAAGTTGCGGGAAAGCAAGAATAATAAGCAAAGATCATGAGACCACGAAGCCCAGCACTTTACAAAACAAGGGATTCCAATAAAAGAAAGAAAAAAAATTAAAATCGTAGCTTAAATAACAGAAAGCGGTGAGGAGCAAAACACCTAAATGCTAATATTTCAGCAGCACCGAGTAAACAGGAGCAAATGTCTGAACATTGACGAACACATAAGTGCCCAAGTGGCAGGAAATTCCAAAGATCCTCAGTTGCCGCATTTGCAGCATAAAAAATTATTTGGCGGAACACATATGATAGAAATAACTTGCCTTGGTAAGGGATTGTGTCGCAAGTTTGCTGATGGTTCGCTGGTAAGTGAACTGTAACTCATAAATAGTATCCAAGCGTTGAATAAGGGACCTCAACTGTTGCTCTAAGTCACTGGCCATGCTGAGGTGGAGACCTGAGAAGCTATTGAGGGCCTTAACTTGCGTAGCATCGCCAACTTGTTCATCTGATTGGTCAACGATGTCTTTAAGAAGAATGCGTGCGAGTTTCGAATTTACTACGCTGGTTGGAAGCTCCTCAAGCAAGCGAGTGAAAGTAGTTTTACCGCCATGAAGAGAAGGGTCCTACGGACACAAGAAAACCATATTAAAGGATCACACACGGGAAAAAGTCAAAGGGTGGAAAGTAAGATTAGCTGAATGAGGGAGACAGAAAGCAAACTCATTTGAGAACCACACGTACAACGGTCCTCCACATTAATTGTCCAAGTCGATAATCAAAAAAAGTAATTTAGTAGCGACCGACAACAAATCTCCAGAAAAGGTTTGCAGATAACTACTAGTGTACATGAATAAACGAGATCAAGACAGCTAGTTGTCCCTCTGAGCTAGATTAAAGGTGAAAAAACACCACGACAAAAGGCAGGAATGGCATTACAAACGACAAAACTTTAATGAGTAGCGATTTAAAGCAGTCACATTTTATCTAAAGCCAGGTTGTGCTTTACACTAACCATGTATATACTGCAATTAAAACGACCAAGATATCGAAGATCGACACTACCAACGATCCAAAATACTCAAAGAAAAGTACTGTTGCCGCATAAAAGCCCTTTAAAATTTTTTTTGAGAACTCACACATTCCCAAGAGATTTCAGCATTCTAAAAAATAAAAAAAAACACTTTTAAATCAGTAAACAGTGTTTAACGGAAACCACGATAATCGGGGCCTGATCATTGGTCCACGAAATTAAAATGAAATAATAAAAATTAACCAATAGAACCTACCTTAGAGTTGCCCATCAGACGTATTCTTTTTTCCGTCTCGAGCATTGCATCAGAAATAACTTTTGACAACCTATACGACTTTAGACCATGCTGGCCGCGAGTCGCACATGAGGGATCATAAGTTAGCAGAACTGCCTCTGAAATTTGAATCTGAAATTGGAAAAGCGTCTCAAGAAGAGAACGAGTCAACGGACAACCGTAGCCGCCAAGGTAGTAACCGACGCTGAGGTAGTCAGAATTCAACTACAAAATTAGAATCCGAAATTTAAAGCACATACATCACGTAAATTTTTCATCATCTCAAATTCATAGGCACTTAGGGCCTCGTTTCCACTCTGATCATCTTCGGAGACCTTCGGCAGCGGAAAGCAATTTGTTATTTCTAGCACATCACCGACAGCCAAACCAAGGAGCACACCATTTACATGCTCAGTGGCTAAAAGAGTTTCTTCCTCACAGTGATTAATTATTTTCAGAAGAACTAGGCCAGTAACTTTCACAGAGTTAACTTCTTGCGTGTCCATTGTGAACAGTAAGGCAGCCACCCTATGCACACGCCACAAAAGCCAATTAAAGTGCGAGAATCTTGACAGGAAAGTGATAGGGTAATTGGGTTGATAAATCATATATCAAAAAATGTTATTACAGTAATTAAAGGTCCGGATTATGTTAGTTTTAGTCATAAATATCAAGCAAACCCAGAAAAAAATTAATTTTTTTTATAAATTAAACTATTATTCAAAAGTAGCACCATGTGAGTTCATTTATTAAGGAGCTTTTTAATTTACAAAAAATAGGATTAAGGCATAAGTGGGAAAGGAAGATGTATAAGAAAGTGTTATCAGATCCGGAGTATAATACCCTCTTGAGTTCATAAATATGGCATGAGATATGACACATTTGTTGACCATCGAACCCGTCTTGAAATGAAACCACTCGAGATATAAAAGACTACTGATAGATTTACTAGAGGTATCTGGTGTTTTCTAAGGCTGTTAGTGATAATGGTCAGATCTCAAAAGACAAGATATGATTAAAGCATACTACGTACCGTAAAACACAGGTAAACCAATGTACTATAAATTAAAGATACCTTATCTTTGAATTAAATAATGTTTAAGTGAAAATCAGCAGGTATTGTAAAAGTTAGATAAATTATCGACGTTAAACTACACCCTGCTGCCGCTTTCCGAATATAAATGTGTGTGAAATAAATACCACTATTACCAAGTAGTTTATTTTTAAGACAAATTAATGGAATATTTCCTTTTGTGCCATCACTGACTGGTGGGCTAAAAGACACCGCCTCTACTCATGTAGCGTCTTATATTTTAATTTCTCGAAGTAATGCTAATAACCGATGGCTTGTAAGACTTCTTGATATTAAACTGTGAGGTAAATGTTCCGACAGCCTAAAATTAGCGAATGGTCCTCAGTGTGTCTGTCATTGTACCTCCATTTTAGTTATAACAATCAAAATTCTGCTATTACTCAAGCGCCAACTACGCAATTAATTTAGATCCAACGGTGTGCGCTAGGGCTTCCTACATAAATTTCAGGTGTACAAAGTTCTATGAGAACAACTATCAAATTTATCCATTTCAAGATTGTGAGGCCCAGCAAGCAAATTTTCTTATATTAACTTTTCCTTTGGCACAGTGGTCCAAATGTAAAAAGGCATTTAGGCATAATGATAGTGTGTCTCTGTTTGGCATGGCACTATGTACTTTTGGGATTAATAATAAAACAATTTTCTTTCTCAGTTAAAATCGATCTAAGAGGTATAGATCCCGGAGATCCTGGAAAGCCAAATTGATTTTAGCCGAAATTAATTTCTTACCCAAGAACGATTAAAGTGCTGCATAATGTTATCCACTTATTCGAATCTTTTTTAGTGCAGTCGAAAGCTGTTACATGGATGAGAAAACTGTTCTTCTGATATTAGCACGAAATTTAGAGAAAATTCGCCTTCTGGTGAATCTGATTATGTATACAATTTGTTATTGTTTTCCGTTGCATTATACTGGCCCTTGTAGGCACCCATTTTAGACCCGCATATTTTTCACCGGGTTATAAAAAAGACGAAATCGGAGTCATAGCCTGTTACTTCGTTGTTTCCAAACATTTATCAGATGAGAGTTAATTTGCCTTTCTTTTCTTCCCGTCAAAGATCAAGCAGACCAAATCCTTTTCTATTTGTAAGAGTTATTTTGTCGGACTTTTAAACCTCGGCTTGTGGTCTAAGCACTAAATTACAACCCTCTAGTTAACAGCCCGTAACAACCCGAGAATGGAGAGAAGAGAGGCGACAGAGGACACGACAGTTTATTAGCGTCACGCCAGCCAAGTGTGTCTTAGTGTGTGGATGAGTGAACGGATGACAGGCATGTGATACAGTAACCAATGAAAAGGGGATGGGTCATTGTCGCCGTCAGGTCAGTAACCAGGGTTCACTCAGGCGCGATCGCTGTTAATCTGCTACAAGTTAATTTGCCTTTCCTTTCTTCCTGCCAAAGATCAAGCAGACCAAATCTCTCTTCTGTTTGTAAAAGTTATCTTGTCATGTTTTTTAAAACTTGATTCAAAAAATAACTAAATGAGTCAATCGTGAAGATGACTGCCATTTAGACCTAGTTGGCCTCCGGCCGCATTAACGCTAACCCTTTTCACCATTGAGAACCAGAAAAAATTTATTAATGATATCGAAGGTGGACAAAGCCTTCACACCAAGTATTTGTAGTGCAGGGATCACAAAGAAACCGTTACAAAACGATCAAGAAATACAGAAGCACTCAAGCCGTAATAGTGCCCTCAGATGCTTCACTTAAATGATCGATTTATGATAGCACTTCATAGAGTTGAATCGTGAGCAATTTATACGTGGGAATTTACATAACAATGCTCAGTGGTCCATTACGTCACCCACTCCGCACAAAAAAATCAATAATTTGATAACAGAAAAATGGTTGTGAGTTCGGTCGTTTTTTTTATATCTCAAATATCATATCAAAGACAAAAACCCCTAAAATAACAAGTTTATCAACAAAAGTGTTGTGGATAGCAACTTTTTAACAAAAGTTTTATGAGCAGATAGAGTTTAAGTAGCGATTGTGCACACTGTCGTTCGCGACAAAGTGCTCTTGTAGAACTGGGCTTGTCTAGAACCAGGTATCCAGGTAAGTGTGCCGGTAGCCGAAAAATTCACACAAAATCTCCTCTCACAAACGCGGAATTCTACTTAGCGTTGTGCTCAGCGACTGTCATATTTACTCACCTAGAAACGGTGCGTTCCAATTTAGGTCCCTCCTGTACACCGAGATTTCCAATTGGTTTTAGTTAAACATAAAGGGAAATTATAGAATTATTAGTAATTCGTGGGAAAAATTTGCAAAAATTTTGTTAGGTTGGGAGCGGCTGTTTGTCAAAAGAACAGTTAGCATAACACGTAACCGTCTACGATGTAGCCATACTGATCACACAATGTGTTAGCAAGCATAAGTCAGTTTGCAAATGGGCTCCAAAAATAAAACTCGGTTATTTTGTAAAATTTTCCACTTTTTTTACGATTCAGCATAGAGCACGCTGAAGATGTTTTGCGTTGGGCGTTTTCCATGGTCCAATGGCACCTTTAGGCAATGTTGCGCAATTTTTTTGAGTTTAACATTTACAGGGTTATGGCTTATCAGTAAGGTGACATTAGTAGTTCAGAGACAGGCGATATATCGTCTGTTCCCTGACTTTTAATCTGAGTTGTTTTAATCAAGTTTATGCAAAAATCGATATCATTTCAAATTTTTCGCAGAATCTTTTTATTCGTTTTGATAATAATCCCATCCTGCCTACCAATTACCAAAATGTCTATGAAATTTGTTATGAAATAAACATTCTACTTCGACATTACATCATTTCAAATCTTCCATTTACCAAATCAGAGAGTACAATTTAGGATTTTTGGTGAAACTAATAGTAAGATACAAGAAATATTTTTTCATAACAAAATATAACTCGTAGGCATTGCGTTTATGCATCTTCACATTGTGATGGATAGACGATCGCGTGTATTGTCAAAGGCGTGTTTATTGATGATGATGATGATGATGAATGCTCCCCGCGTGGACCCAGAAACTTCCAAGTAGATCTCGAAGTCACAACTACTGCTTTTATGCGTCTTCAGTCGAGTGCGTGCGCAGTTCATTGCGTCTTCAGTTGAGTGCGCGTGCTCTGATTTGCGTGCACTCAGCACCAGGTCTTCACCTCATTGGCTAGGCAAATAAGTGACTGGAGTATTACCATTGCGCAACGTCCTCGTGCCAAAATACGCGACTCCAAACGGCATCACACTGTGGCCTATACATCGGAAATAACTTTTTCTATTTCTGTCTCCGCGTGAGTTCACTTCTCCTATTCTCAATGCGCTAATTTTAAGTTGCTGTGATCTGTTGAGGTGCTTTATAGCTACTTGACCCCATGCCAGCATGCGTTTAACTGCCTGTTACAAAAATAGTTGAATTGCATGGTTCTGATATCATCTACATTACACATGTTGAACCTTGCGAAGGAATTTTTTGTGGTTAAAGCTGTCATACGCAAATGGCAATTTCTTTATTACCCTTAACGAAGTGACTACGGTGAATTCGGTCAAGGGCGCCCAAGTAGATGTCGCCTCGTGCAAAGCTAGACTGTTTCGCGTTAAAGGCGACTTTGCAAACCTGCGCAGGACAGCCACAAGTTCAACTGATGCTGGCTCAAACTAGGCACACGTTTATGTAAACACAGCTGCTTGAATGGCTGATTTCCTCACCAACCAGGCTTCGAAATCCCTGCTTCGTTATGGCTCGCCGTACGTCGCAACCACGCAGACTACATGCTGAAGGGTACATTAGTACCCGGCGAACCAATCTTGTCAGATTCAAGTGTGTGATGAGCACTTTGCCTTTCACCTTTACATGCGCATAGGTATTAGCAAGGTTTTTCCAGAAATTCAAGACCGTCTTTCTAAAACGCTAAAGGAAATTAGTTTGTGCCGAGCAGAGAGGGAACAAAAGCGGTTAATATGGGAGGAAGGACTAACATGTAAATAATTAAAACAAGAGATTAGCATTGTTGAATCTTCCAGACAATCACCGGTTTTTGAGAGATCGCAAGCCAAACCCATGCAACGTACGCAAATAAAAGCTGGCAATAAACAGTTCATACTAGCGTTAATTACACTCAAAGATTTACCAACATGCCAAATAAAGGATTATGAGACGCTGAGATGGAAATTGAACCGACACTTCCAGTGGGGTCGATTAAGCCGCGACAATATTTAAGGATTCTAAACGGAAATTCATGACCACAAACACTGGAGCCTTAGTTTCTATTATGGTCAAACGCTTAATTGACTTGATACACAGTCTGATACGGACGGTAATGACTTGTTCTGAACTTGCTAGTTTTTTTTAAAAATTGACCAGCAGAAATAAATGGTGCAATACAGGAGATCCTAGTTTTCAATCACACTGAGCCTACGTAATAACCAAACAGATCAATTTTCCCTGGGAAAAATGGCCACAGTTGCACAAAATGATACCGGAACAGTTGGAGATCGACAAAACCGACTATGCAACAGAATCCTGTGCTGGGGAAATTTAAGCCCTAAAAATGATGCAGCCGCAGTCACTTCCTGTGCATGCGTGCGTTTAGACAGATTGCATTAGTACCTTGTGTCTCAAAATTAAAATTTTAAGTTTTGGGGGAGTTGAACTTTCTTATTCCAATCAAAGTCTGATTTGGCACAATAAACAAAAAAAAACTGTCTGGAATAAAGTTGAAATTTAGTCGGCAAATTGCGGTGGAGAGTGTTTTCTAGAACCCTTACATATCAACCGTTTGACAATTTTTTCTGCCTACTTTTTTTCAAAAAATCTAGTGGTTACATGGAAGTAGAAAGAGATTCACCTAAATTTTCCGACAATATCACAAACAAAAGCTCTGTAACACGGCATGGCATGCAGTCCTCAGCATATTAAAAGGTCTGAGTTATCTTTCCAGGCTTTGTAATGTAAATAGCTCGCTTGTTCCAGGCTTTCATCTTATGGGTAAATTGTTAAAATATGACATAATTTACGACCCTCAATTCACTTTTCTGCGACTCGAACCAGTTATCTACACACAAAGATATACTTTTAGTTATTAACATGCGGACCATTTTTGATGAACTAGGGTTATTTCGTCACCTCTTTAGGTGTTCTTGGAAAAATTTGATAATTTGCACAACTCGTAAACCTAATTTAGTTTTCAACTGGGTCAGGGATTGGAAATGTTGGCCTCAAGATCTCTGTTAGACGCTTTGTCTGATGGACAGTAGCCTTAATTGTCTTCCAGCCATCGCAAACTTCTGTGATTTGATGGTCTTAAAGTAGAATACAGTACCCTTTATCAAATCTTTCCTAACATCTGGTGGTTTTGGGCGAGTGAGCGTATATCATGCTGCCCCATGCCTTCGGGGTACTTTGAGTTGAGCGCATTGACTCAATACGATTTCCAATTGCTGTTGCTGCCAAGTAATCATTATCGTCCTTGCAAAGGAACTCATTTTTGTTGTCTGGCCGCCCTTCTATCCACATCTTTCGCGGTCTTGAGGAGATCCATGGCCGTGACGATTATCCGCCTAGCTCGAATTTGCATCCTATACACTTACAAGTCTCTCAGTTGAACCCCCGTTACAAATCACGAATGGCTACTGAAAAATCCCACTGAACAAACTTGCTGCTGTGGCTTTTAGCAGTTTCTTATGAAACTCATCGACAGCGGAATTGGACTTTGCACATTAGAGAAATTGAAACGAATCAAAGAAATTAACTTACACATAAAGAATATCTTTACAACTGACAGTATGTTTTGATATTTATGTGTATCCCCTTATCATATAATAATTATTCGTGTTGGAGGGTCTTGAGATTTACCGAAATCGCGAATTCTAAAACAAATTTGATGATAAACTAGTGAGTCATCTACAATGTACATACATGGTGAGGTCTCATTTCATCGTTTTCAATGCTCATACTAATTTCTAATGAAATTTCCTCAGTCGACATTTTTACCTGCACACTTTTAAATCTGGGGTGATGACAAGGTCTTCTTCACGCAAACCCGTCTGCTAGAGAAAACGCCCAGTGCATGCCAGGGTTCACGCGCACACATCGCCTTTCCCATTTGCGTGATGTCAAAAAACACGCTAATCATATCTGACGAGGGGTGATGTCAAATTAATGTCAATACGCACGGCACGACGTGAAGACCAAGAGGTGAGATTCGCTCCCACTAGTCTGTCAATCATGGAATCCACTTTATCTTATTGAGGTGCCATGTAACTTCTTTCCTGACTGATTAAATCCCTCTCCACTGTGTTCCACGCAATTTCTGTCAGGAAGCACGCTTTCCGGCTCCCTAAGATGGTGTGTATTTAATCAGCGCATAGACCACACGACCACATCCGCCGAGAACTTAAAGAGTAGTTGCAAGCAAATCTGATAAAGCGTCAACTAGTTGTGGAAGGAAGCTGAGGTCAACCCTACAAATGTTCGTGGAAAAATAGTCAGTCACGCTTTCTCAAAAGGAGGTTGCGTAATTGAAAAAAAAACCGTTTTAGACCTCGTGCGTGTCGGATTCGATGTGCGTATTAGTGCGACGCCGTAAGGCCATAAAGGGCTGGCTACACGAACTCATGGAATTTGCGCATTCGATGCAACGTGAATGTGCAAAGTTGGAACGGAGAGTTCCCTTCGAATGTGTAAGACGATGGCCCAAACATGAAAAGAACCCCACCTGCTTGGGGAATGTTCGCAAACAGACGTGGCCAATCTGACCTCCTCCGTCTAGACTGACTTAGTTTAACCATGTCCCACGTGTCAATGAGTAGTTTGGCTTTGGATCGAATTTTAATTTTACGAAAATCACACTGATTCATCGTCAAATGCATAGGTGTAACTCAACCGTTCTGCACGATGACTGGCAGTATCAGCTGCAAACGAACAGAGTTAGTGGTTATAATCAAAATGGTTGGAGACCCAGTGGAAATATTCGCGAATCGAAATACCCCCACAGGCCAGTTTAGAGGCCCTAAGTTGCAAAAATTTGTAAGTGAGGACGTTCTGTGCAAGAAACTTTACTATCAGCACCCATCTTTTGGCAAAAACTGAGGTTGAGCCAATAATTTCCTGTTCTGCAGTTTTTTACACCAAGGACTCGATTCATTCAAATGTAAATAATTTCTCAAGTTTGAGTAGATCTCACAAATCGCAAATCAATTTTCCGTTGGTGATAATCCCTGATATGTTCCACAAGGCTTGAATTTAATTAGAATGCTTAAAATAAGAAAGAATTTCGAGTAAATGAGTGATTGAAGAAAACTAACAACCAAAAAACCTCCTTCCAAGACACCAAGTTCAGTTTTGCGACTCAAAATAGAAGTTAATTCTGCCTTATTAATTGAGAACCTTAGTCAACTAGTCATTGTATCTTGGCAGGAGTGGTTTTACACACTTTTCTGACATCTTCATGATTCAAATCTCGTAGAAGTTGTTGTCATTAGTACCAACAAATCAGAGAAAGTTACGCCCATTAAAACAATTTTGCAATTTTGGTCAGAACTTTATCAAGGATTCAACTCCAACTTTCAACAAAGTTCCATTAAATTCGCACGAGTTACCGGATATGTGTGGGAGGCCTTGCGTCGTTATTCCCTGATTGCCGCCTCTTGTCCCATTATGCGTTGACAACAAAAGACTAAATTGGTCGTAGTTTAAGATGCACTCAATCGTTACAGTCCCATTAAATTACCCAAAATCAGTTACAATTGATACCATCCATATCGATAATGACTTATTTAAAAAGGATGATTTTACTGCGTTTACGAAGCATATGCAAAAACAAGCACTTGAAGGATCAGAATCTACTACAGTGGCTGAAATGCGTCCAATTGAAGAGTTGTTATGCGTTCAGTGAACTGCAGAAAATTTGTTACTGACGAACCACCCGAAATTACTTAGCACACATAACCAAAGTGGTCCTTCTTTTGCGTTCGATGTCCACCCGTAATCTCAAGAGAGATCTGATTACCGGACAAACCGTGGCCTTGCGTGCGGTGGGCAGATATCGTGTTCATGTGCATCTCAAGTCTTGATGGAGTAAAATTTAGGATTTCACTATCCATGATCAGACAAAATTCCTTTCGGCTTTGTCACTGTTGTGTCCGTACGGGAGCTAGGTCCACACTTTCACCCTGCCAAAGATAGCATAACTATTAAATTTAAAGGAATATCTTTAGGGGCTTTTCGAAGAATGATGTGGACAGCCAACATATGCGATAGTTCCCACTATCGCCGACTCTAGTTTAAACAATCTGTTCAAGTAAGATGAAGCCGTGGAAAAATGAAATCAAAGATTTACGCAACAATTACAGAAAAGTAGTCTTTTTGTGGCCATCTGCATTCATGTCCATCGGAATAAATGTTGCGAAGACTTTGTGTCCAGTCAGAGTGAAGGAAGGCTACACTGAATGCTGGATAAACATTGATAAGAAAGGAAGATGTAATAACTAGTTAGGAGTTATGAACGAACCTGTTGCTAAGACATATTATTAAGTTTAAAACCGGAACACGTTTGGAGAACTACGAAGTCTAATTTGGATACCCTGCAGGTACACCGGACACCTTCGTCACGCCTGAGTGCACCAATGACAGCGGTCCTTCAGGCGGTCAAATCAGGAACTTCCGAGGACGTAGCAAAGCTCATTCACAACGGTGAGTTGGTGAACAAGGCGGACGTCAACGGCTTCACAGCACTCCACTCAGCATGCCAGAGGTGCAAACTCAACGAACTCAACCTCCTGCTTGAATACAACGCCAATGTCAACCACCCCACAAAGGCAGGTCTCCATGTCTCACGTGTCCGCCTTTTGGTTTCAGTTGATTTGCTCAAGTGAAGGAGCAAACTAAATGTAAACATTTAGGGAAGAAAGGGTCTGAACAGAACCGAAGTCTACTCTATTAGATCATTCCAAGTTAAGGTGTCTACAGGTATACGGATCTTTCCCTAGTGAGTGGCTTGGAAACCATTTTCCCTGGAAGCTCAAAATTGGTCTCCTAGAAAAAATGAAGTTATACGTCGTGCTTGGCACTTGATGTCCGAAATCTTTCTGATTCTGTCGACTGATTTTGGAGACCTTGAAAAACACAAATCCCGTTTGCAAATTTCAGGCTATAGTGGCATTTTTGGAGGTTGAATTTAGGTCCCTGCAAGCAGCTGTCTGAAAAACTGCAAAAAAACTCTCAACACACAAATTAATTGACTCGTGGCTTAAGCTGTCTCGCGATTAATGAGGCTTTAACGGAATTTATCTTGTTTTCAATTGTACTGAACATTGACCTATGATATTAACAACCTTGTAGCACATCGAGCCACTGTTGTGATCATGTGGGTTAAATGATTACTGTTGTGATAGGCGGAACCCAAATTCTGTTCTCTCATCCCTGCATTGTTTGCCTGCAGCTGGAACAGGCGAGTCCGTTGCATTTGGCAGCCAAATCAGGCTTTGTGGAGGGCGTGATCCGACTGCTGGAGTGCTACGCAAACCTCGAGGCGGTCGACAAGGACGGCTTCACTCCACTCCTCGTTGGCTGCAGGGAGGCCAAAGCCAAGGTCGTCCAGGTCCTCATTGAGGCAGGCGCCAATGTGAACCACATCTCATTTGTGAGTACAAATTCCGGTTTGCGAAAGTGTCTCAGTAGACACCAAGCATAAAATTGCCTTAATTTTAAGTTGGTGTGAAAGCACCCAAGAGGGACGCGCTTTTTTAAATAAATTTCTTTTCGTTTGGCTGTAAAGCAAGGCATACGCGACTGGAGAACTAGTGCCGAAACCTCTGGTAAGTCCACACCCCACCATCATATTGAAGAGGCAGGAACAAGACCCCCTTGCGGAGAGCTTCCACAATCTGAGCCAAGGGACTGAGCGACACATGTGTGATTTACCCAACCACAAACACTTTTGACGACCTTGACAGAAAGGGCAGTTGATAGCACACTCAAAATGAGGATTTGAATGTGGGCTGGGGCACATGACGGGTTCGAATCAGGAGTTACTGAATTGCATATTTCTTGTTTCTACAACGTAAAGGTAGCTTAAATTTCTCAGTTGATAGCACAGCCCCTTTTCGTCTCCAACAACAGCTACATTTGAAGAACAAAAATGTGTAGTTTTGGCACTAATAAGAGGCCAGTATTTATGAACTAAATGATTCATTAGTTAAGGAAATCTGAGTAAGGTTTTGTGCTTCGCTGTGTTGCCTGTCTGCCGAGGATTTTATGCACACATGAACTCAACTTTTGCCTGTTTCAAATGAGGGACCTATTTACTTATTGTGGTAGTAAGAAAAATTGGTGCCGAGGTCGTAGTTCGATGCATTGTCATAGTCAAAGGCACATTTGCGTAACAGAAAGGATCGGATTGGTTAAAAGGGCCAGACTTTCATAAGCGGGTCAATTTTGACTGGTGGTTACGACAGCATGAATCAGTGCTGCAGTGGCCTCCAGCGCTCAAGTGGACTTCTGATGAATGCGGTTTTCGTTGCTGTAGGAGGGCTACACAGCACTCGATGCTGCCATTTCCAACGGAATGGATTCTTCAGTGGACCTACTGCTGCGCGCAGGTGCTCGAGTTAACATGGCGGGCAAGGGCGGCAAAACAGCCTCCCACTACGCCGCAGACTTCGGCCGTTGCAATGCTCTCCGACGAATGGCGCTTGAAGGCGCTGATTTCAACATTCGAAGCTGGGTGAGCTCAAGAGCCTGTTTGAAAAACACTTGCAGAGGTGTCTGTTTTTTTTTAAAAATAAAATTAGACCTTTGCCTTCTTCAGCGTGGTTGTAGTCCCCTCCACTATGCTGCACTGCGTGGCAATGTTGAGAGCGCTGGGGTTTTGGTGGAAGGAGGCGCAGACGTCGACCTGGAGGACTGCAACGGCGCCACACCGATCATCAATGCTTGTCGTGCCAACCAGGTTGACATGGTCACGTTTCTTCTCGAACAAAACGCTGACCCTAATCGACAAACAAAGGTATAATGTTTTCCTGGGTACTCATGCAGTAGATCTAATTTGGTGGTGTGTGTGGAAAACACAGTGTTGCGAGATTGAAAACCAAGTTACCGCCCAGCAGCACGTTAGCCTAGTAAAACACTAAAAGGAGGGAGATGAACGATCCATAATCGTGAAGTTGATCAGAGCAATTTCGTGCAAAACGTTACAGGTACTAGCAGCCATTGTGAAATCGAATGCCTCGAGTCATCAGCCTACAGTTTCCCGTAGCCTTTAGTAGTCCAAAAGCTCACCGCTTTCTTAAGACTACGATCACAATTAATATCCACGACTGAATAACCAAGCTGACTCACGAGAGGATCATGCCCAGGCATTAAATCAGAGATGAATAGGCGACCACATACATGACTCAGGCATGCGTGGGAATGCATCAAGCACGCATATGCAACATCGCGTACGAATCCAACACAAATGGTCACATTTCAATAATCCGCAATTTTTTCACCAGAGAAGACGCATGTGGGTTAGTACACCTGAGAAATTTGGCCTGGAAGCAGAAAATAGTCTCCACCAGAGGGTTTTCTGAACCCGCAACGATCCAGACACGGGAGCGTTCGAAACTGATGTAAATGCAACCTGTCACGTCACTTGGATGAAATATATCCAAAATACCTCGTCCCGATTCGGCGGCTGCAAACTCGTTGCTGGCTAAGATTTATTTCAGTCTCTGTGGAATTTTCCTAAAGTAACGTGAAAACACATTGCTAGATGTCATCGGTTAAATCGAATCCACACAACATCCGTTTTAAATGGGTCCAAGGTGGAATTTTTTGGCCACAGTACAAATTCCTGATGTCTCTTGCCTCACTCCATTTGAAATTATGGGTGCCTTTTCCTTAATAACTACTCAGGTTGCTCACAGGGATTCAGATGAATGTAAATTTGCCTCATACATCCAGCGGTGCCGTTTAAGAAACGAAATGTAGGATATGCCTTGCAAATCCGTAGTACCAGTAAACATATACAACCACGTCACAATGCCTCTTTTGCTTGGTAGTCAATTTTTGTGCTGACTGGAGTTGAAATTTCAGAAATAAAAAGCTTAATTAATTACGTATTTGGGTTCCACATTGTGCAAAGTAATCTTGGACCAAACAGGAGACTACCATATTCACGTCAATTAAACTCAGGTAAGTTCGTTGGAAAATTCAAGTGGTCGATTGCCCTCAAAATCTGCTTCCGTCTCGAAGCTATTAAAATGATGAATGGCTTTAATCTTATTGTGAACACCTGGAATAACTCTAAACCTGTGCTTTCATCAAACGCAAATTCTTAAATCATTATGACTTACCTGAGAAAGTTATTGCTGTGGGAACCGATTCATTTCCCATGGGCTTGGAAAGTTCTCAATTAAGACACATCCTTTGGTGTCTTGTAGTTAACCGTGTGCAGTACGTTCTGTATCAAGAGGAATAAGAAGGGTCAAGTAAATTCGACACTGTCTTGATTGGTGTAAGTTTGTCTGTGGAAATGGATCATGTCAGACCGTAGCATCGATGCTCTGCGGAAGATGCTAAGAAATAATAGTAACAGTGTAAGCGTTGGATTGAAAAGAAAGGGTACTATTTTTAAAAAACCTAAACAAAAATGTGTCTTATGGATGCAATAAACTTCGCCTTTTTCGCATTCCGAAGCAAGGCGAATCGGCTCTTTTGATCGCTACGAGGCAGAACTCATTCAAAATGGTACAACTCCTGCTCAGCAATGGAGCGAATCCGCGCTTGGCCAACAACGCCGGCACAACACCATTGCACGTTGCCAGCAAACAAGGCTCAGACGAGATTTGCGCGCTCCTCTTGAACCACGGCGCGGATCGCTATGCTCGCGACTTGGTGAGCTTTTCAATGGGCTTTGTGGCTCACTCGGTTGTGCCTGCAGCTCACTTCTAACGTGTTGCATTTAAAGGGGGTGTGAGACTTATTAGTGGAGAATTGGCAAAAGAAGTTTGCACAAACAGGCTTCGTACCTGTGGCTCCCAGTGACAACTAACAAGTACTTTATAAGCACGTCCACATTCGCATCAAAATGACACTTTGTGTCTTCCCGTAATCCATGAATAACTTGAGGGTTTCTTCTGAGTGTGGTATCCCTCTTCAGCTCTTGTTGCTGGGTACTTTGGGTATAATCAAAGATTTGAATTGTAATGCATCTAATCGTGACTACAGAGTACTGGAACCTAAGTAGAAGATAAGCCCATATTTGGAAGATTTTAGAGCCTGTGAACGAAAAGACATTTTTGTAAAAGTTGTAGGGTGAAGAAAGCCTATACCCGATACGGGGTTAAGCTGTTTTTGGCGAGAGTCAAAAGCCAAGTCATTTACGATTTCATGATCTTTATTTCAGCATCATTTTAAGTTGATTGGCCTCGATGAAGGCAAGTTTGATGCCTCCCAAAATTTTCAAGTTAAATCAATTGGCTTAGTGAATTTTGACAAACTAACCCAGATTATCCCCTAAAATCACTTTTTTGTTGCCTTATTGAAACACTCTGTCAAATTTTAGATAAATATTTGTGGGTTTGGAAATCACAACGTAAGTAAAACCTAGTTATTTTTAAGAAAAAATTAGTCCAACATCGTTGAATTGGGCAGGTTTTCTCTCTCGGTATATTTTACTACAGCATTTTATTTATTTTTCTCAAATGCCGGTTTAAAAATCAGAGAATTCAAAGAAATCTGTCCTTTAATGACGATTTTAGCAAAATCAGACACCCCGTGACCTAAATATGATGGCCGGACAAGGTCGTTATTTAGCGCTCTCTCCCTCTTCCTGTCGTTCGCCAACCCCAAGCTGCCTGTCACCACGGAGTTGCGTTTCCCCTAAGACGCCGGCGGAAACGTCGGAGCACGTGCGGTACCTGCGATCGCAGTCGATTTCTTCCCTGCGCAACCAGGCCTCGTTGATTGCCTCGATGCGTGATAGTCGGTCGCGCGCCACGCAATCGCAGCGCGCCAACATCAACCATTCCGCGCCGCGTGCCTTCACCGCGGACCTCCTCAATGGCCGCACGCGTGTGAAGAAGCGACCTAACATCCTGACACGATTCAACGTCAACAGTGAATCATCCAGCACGACAACCTCGCCGTCGAACCTGGTGAATGGGGTGGCTGCCGAGGAGCCGCAGGATGCGCGGACAGATGAGCCTCCAGCACCTCCGAAGTACATAAGAGAGATCAAATCGAAGGCGGGAGTCATTATCTGCTACGAACCTGGGTCTATCCGTGAAAGCCATCCCCATGTAAGCCGTTTAAAAAAGAAAATTTTGGTGGACCACAAGGGGATTTTCACGAGTAATTGTTTGGTTGCTTAAGGAAAACCCAGATGCTCTGTCGGCGGTACAGAATGGGGATGTGGAGAAGGCAATTCAGGCACTACGGTGGGGAGCAGATGTTGAAGCACGTGATTTGCAAGGAAACACACTCCTGTTGATTGCTGCTGACGCCGGAAACTTAGAGATGGTTACTAGTCTTATTAGATATCGCGCAGATGTGAAGGCGAAGGACTCAGAAGTAAGTGGACCTCGACTTAGTAATGACAAGGCAGTCAACGCGGTTGTGAGTAATCGGTCACGCTTGTTTAGCTCCTCGATTCACCACTCCACCGCGCAGCCAGAGGAGGCTTCCACAAGATTGTGGAGGTCCTTCTCAACAACGGAGCCGACCCAAACTCTCGTAATTACGACAAAGAGACCCCACTGCACAAGGCTATTCGGATTGACGGAGAACAGTGCGTCAAGCTGTTAATAGCTGCTAAGGCCGACGTCAATGCCCAGGACGAGGTAGGTTTGATGACCCTGGTCTTTGCAAATCAGCAAGAAATGTGCTAACTTTTTGCGTGGAATTTTCACTTCCTCCCAGTATGGGACCACGCCTCTGGCCCTCGCCGCTTCGAAGGGGAATCTCTATGCCCTAAAACTCCTTCTTCACCATGGAGCGGATCCGAATCTTGCAGATCATCGCGGCACAAGTCCATTCATATGCGCCTTCGAAGCGAAGCGGTACGACGTAATTCCCGCCCTGGCGGTTGCTGGAGCATACGTGGATGAAACCAGTCTGGTAAGATGAGGAAAAACAACCTTTGGTCGTGAGACGTCGTGATCTAACCCTGAAAACAGGCGAAAATGACATTGTCAAATACGTCTGTGCACTCAATTGAGGCCTTTTCAAAACATGTCAGAATTGGCATCGTTCCCCAACGGATACCAAAGTTGTTTTAAATACATGTTTTGTTGATGGCCAAAGTTAATAATCATTCCTCTCTATGAAGACAAATTATGTTAACTCATTCGAAAACGCTGGCAGTTCGAGGACGAACAGACGTATACCTGGCTTATATATCACCAGAAATACAGTGGATATTTCGGTCTCATAAATATTAAGACGCAGATTAAAATATCCCTGTTGTCTTCAGTGCTTCAGCACCAAAGAGTTGAAGTGATCAGTCACTTTCTGGGATGAATGCAGCCCACAAATCCAAATGTGCGTCAACTTCAAAGTTCTGGACACTCGGCGTGGCTTATTTGTTTCCAAAATGACTAATTGTTACTCTGTAGAAGAATAAGGGCCTCAGTAACAGCAGAGAATGTGGATTTTGTGCGCATTATAGTTTTAGGAGCCCAAAAACTACAAACCAGAGTACTTTAGGTTCTTATTCTCTAATCTGAGAAGAGAAACCTTTCGTAGGTTGTGTATCTGAACCGCTTCCTAAAATGATATTAAGAATCTAGGAAATTATTTTCAGCTGAAGTAGAAGGGGGCCAAGCGCGTCAGCATAACCATGTTGATCTTCGTCCCCTTTCCTTGTTTAGCGCGGTCGTACCGTCCTCCACGAGGCAGCTGCGAGCGGCGACGACGCCATGGTGAAGGTCCTCATCGAGGTCGGCTCGCCGGTGAGTGTCACCGACGATCGCGGCAACACGCCACTGCATTTGGCCTGCAAGCACGGCCAGTACAATGCAGCCGAACTCCTCATAGAAGCCGACGCACCGCTTCATTGCAGAAACATGGTATGTTCCCACCCGCATTTGCCAAATGCCGCGAGCACTCTCTACTTACTGCTGGACCTCTTTGTGAGCCTAGGCCGGTGAGACGGCGAAGGACCTCGCCGAGGAATCGGGCAACGCTGCCCTGACGGTCCTGCTGCAGGCAATGATGGAATCCGACGACAGCGCCGCCTAAGCTCCCCGGATCAGCATTTTTTTTGTACAGATCGGTCTCCACGTGTGGAGGACGCTGGTTTTGACGACGCCTCTTTCAAAACGGGAATGTCAGTGAAATTAATCAAATTGATTCTGTACAGCTATGTCTTAATTTGTGTCGTAGAAATATTAAAAGACGGAAGACATGAAAAAAAAAATACAAAGCATTTGAACCTGTACTGAAATCAGATTTTCTCTGGGAACCACGGAAATTTCCTGGTGGTAGTTGTAGTTGAAGTGAAAATCATTATTTGTTTTTCTACAGATTACTTTGATTCAGATTTTCTTGGAGAACAGAAATTCTATTGGCCTGCAGGATAAAAACAACCGCATCAAAAAAAGAACGAGTTTCAATCTAAGACATTTATTTAGTAGATTCAAGACCCGAAATAACCGACAAAATGAATCAGATCCGTCAGCTGATAGGGTAGATTACGAAGTGTGAATTGAACCATGCCACGGAAGCGTCGTTTGAGGAATGAGAAGTGACGATGTTTGTGCGCGCACTGAAATTGCTGTAATCGCATTGTGTTTGTGAAAAAAAGGCCATTGAAAAAGAGCAGCATAGAAAGGAAATCTGAGCAAATAAATGCGCATTTAACAATTAGGAGGAACTAGTCCATCTGCACGACTAATTAAATAAGGTCCGGCTGCGTGAAATGAGTCGCAGTTTTACTTGAGGGTGTTTGTCAGATGGCTGAGGCCAGATCTATATTTTTCAATCGTGTTGTGGGTTCATTTTCTTCTCAGACACAAGCGTCAGTACAGAAACCGATTTGACGCTAGGGCGTTATATGTAAATTGGCGCCATTGGCTGATGCCACAGAAGGAACAGTAGTTCGTGAAGGTGGGTTCCCTGTTGTTTTCTAAACTAAAATATTCTTTCAAATGTCGCGGGGTGTTAGGGAAATAAGTGCGATCTAGGCACTTGTACACACACACACGCACGATGTACGGACATATGAATACCTAAAGAGAATCTTTGTATACATGGGAATGGTAGGACGGATCCATGAAAATTGTGGTGCATGTTAAAATTTAGTGGCTACTTGTATGTCAAGAGATCATAGTGTCACTTGGGTTGCACTAAGAGTATCCAGAGTATTCGCCCGCCCTAGATGGCCGATCGCTTTTCTTCAGTGAGACACCCTTATGTTGGAACAAGAACCTATCCGTCTTCCCGAGGTTTCAGAGAAGCCAAAAACTCTG
Source organism: Mesocestoides corti (assembly GCA_900604375.1). NCBI lineage: Eukaryota > Metazoa > Platyhelminthes > Cestoda > Cyclophyllidea > Mesocestoididae > Mesocestoides > Mesocestoides corti. Next base: position 30,046 of record UXSR01005408.1, on the reverse strand, counting down.
GAAGATTCAATGGTATATTTACATCCACGTTTGGGTTGTGTCCAATCGATGGTGTAAAATACCCGAGTCCTAGGATGAAGAAGACTGGTGCAAAAGATAAGACCTTATTGACCAATCACAAGCCAGACTCCCATGGTATGAGCAAGAAGAGAGCAAGACAATATAGAGTTCTTTGGTGGAGACTACAATCAGTCCCAATCAGGGGAAAACAAGGTCTTTATATAGCCTTATCCTGGTCGTTCTTTACTTCCGTTGATCCGTTCCTCGGAGCTGTAATGGAGACGGAAAACTCGTGAGTGGATTGGCTCTCAGTCCCCGGCGCGTCATTTAATGCCCTCATGACGCCACACAACCGGAAGTCAAGCACCCGGTCACATGACGTCGCCACCATGCCTTGCTGTTTACCTTCTACCAGTGACTGAGCACCAAGATGGCGACTCTCTGCCATTCCGCTACACTACAATGGCTGATCGCTGTTGTGCAGTGGGGCCTCGTTTTTCCGGAGCAAAAACTTATTCGCTTTCCTGCAGTTTGAGAGAAGCCAGCAGATCTAGAAGATTCAGTAGTGTGTTTACACTCTTGTCTGGACTGTGTTCAGTCGACTGCCAATCTGTCGTTGAAGATTATTAGTCGTTGGTCACGTCAAAGCCCCAGTTTGTTGGTCCACGCAACGACGCTTGGTACGTAGTCGTCAGCTAAAGCTAGCCATTTTTAATGAAACAAACCAAAAGTGATGAGCCTTAAATCACTCTTCAAACTAACCTCACCTCTCCCTCTCTGTTAGTGGACGAAGTACAAATACGTGAAATTGTGGACCAAATGTATCGAAAAATTACAAACACTAGGATAGCAGCAGCATCATAGGAGAAAAAATACAAAAGTTTTTATTGTTGGTTGCAAAGAGTTTTAAATAGAAATTATGTAGAAAGCAAACCGACGCCAACACAAAAGTTAGTGATTTATGAAGAATTCCACCTCATTTTGCCATCACTTTTGTCAGATATTTCGCCGTCGTAATCGTAAAGAAGGCTTGACATATTCCAGCATGCTTTGGGTTATGCATGAACCTTCTCGCATGATAGCTAGGGTGATGCTAGGACTAAACAGTTGGAAGGAATTCGAAACTCCGCGAATAATTTCTATTGGTCGCTAGGATCCTCAATTCCGACCTCATTTGCGTGAAAGATTATCCTCACGCCTAGGTCTTGATGTTAGCACATCTGTGACTCATATATCCGAACTATAAATACACATGACTACAATTCCTAATTGAACATCGTCGAATACACAAAAATACTGCAAACGACGAATAAATACGTCGACTTCACGCGTGGTGAATCTGTTCCCCTTTATTTTACTATGTAAACTTGAAGCTGCGGACGTCGGTAATATCATTTCTCTTCCATGAATAACATGTTAATCATGACATTGCAGGGACATTTCCGACTAGAAAAGTATTCAACTTATTATCTACAACTAAGTAATTAAAGCAAAAAAATCAACCACAAATTATGCCGTCATATCTGATACCGCAATTTCGGCGCAACTCTGAGGTCAGTTAACACTTAGACTGCCTTCCATGAAAGAAATAAATAAACATGAAGATAGGTTTTAATTTAAGCAGTTTCAATTTGCATACTTACCCACGACAAAAGATAAAAACGCAAGTGTTTTAGTTGAATATATCCACGAATAATTATTATCTATGGAATAGAAAACTTTCTGATATTGATGAGCAATTTTAGAATAAAGACTAAGCTAGAGCCATTGTATTTCTAAATTGACCGCAAGTTTTAGCTTTGTCTACCTATGTACATGGATTGTTTTTCTCTAGGGTTTTGAAAATATAAGAAATGGTCAAATGCTTTTACAAAATTGCGTAACAATGTTCGATTTGCAGATTTATGTTTAAAAACAGAACAGGCAAATGGTTTAATTATCAGTTGGGTTTTTGTTGTCGACTAGCCGAGCACTTTTCATTAGGCTTGCTATTGAGGTGAATTAAAGTCAAAGTGAACGATTTTGAGCAACAATTTCCAAAAGTAAGCAAAACATGCCTCAAATGTCGACCCGTGTTTTCTTATCAAAATCTGAAACACACAGAAAAATTCTTCGAATAAGTCCTTGGGAATCCAAAATGACAGAAACCAAAGTCTGAAACCAACTTCTGCATCCTAAGAAAAATATTTTTTATTTTTGTCATTATTTGCCTTGGCAAATATAAACCATCAATTTTTCACTTAACCTGTGTCAGGACTGGTTGCATGCTTGGTTATGCACAGATTATTGCGGCTAGTTTTGTCCTGTTCAATTAATCAAATCTAATAAATTGTCACATTTGAATAATCACAATGAATGCAAATTCTAAAAAAAGTTTAGGTCAAGATATCGACCACTATAATACCAAAGTAATTTAAAAAGACTGTACATTATGTTTTTTTCTCAAAGGAAATATTATATTAGAGAATTGTTTCACTTGGCTGTTTCCTTTTTTGGGTGTTTAAATACATGAACAACGCGAGTGTCACCCCAACGTATCATTTTTGGATGGTTTTGGCGATGGGGTTTCCTTGTCTATCCGTGGTTCTCATAAGTTTAATCAGTTCAGGAGTCTCTTCGTTAACTTGGAATGTAACTTCAAATGTTACAATAGTGTATGTTTTTTTAGATTGATGTCAAAACAAATCCGGCATGCACACCTCAATGTGAAGACCAGTTTCCAAACTTGGTGCATGTTGCCGCCCGAAATGATCTTTATTCCATGCACTTTTTCACGGCTGCCTCAGGCATTCTGGGACCTCCATCTATTTTTATTGTTAAGAGCCCGAAGTCGGATGCAAATGTATACGTGAATTGGACGAGGCTACTTGATAGGCATATGTACGGTGGCATAAAAGTCGAGCCGTCTGACGAAATTTACGGCTTGACGTACTTATCTGTGAGGTTTAGTTGTGCTTAACTTGTTTGTCAAATATCTTAGTTAGATTATTATCATCTAGTAATATTCTGTTTTTTTTTCCTGTAGGTTGTGGTTTTTAGCGACCCTGACGGCTACTCGGACCTCTGGACTGCTAGCAAAAGCAACAAAACATACCAAGAATATTACTTGTCACAACTAGAATACTCCCTTGTTCGTGCTGATCCGGTTCCGGATCCCAGCACAGGACTCATACACCTGGTTTATCGCTCTGACCCTCGTCGACGCCACAAACTCCTTTCTAATGGAGGATTAATAGAAGTCAAGGCAAGGACATTTCACAAACTTATCTCAATGTGAGGCATACATGATTTGACACGACCCTAAGTTAACTGGGAGCCTCTTATTCGGTCTCCAAATACATTTTAATGTTCTCTACCCATCAAGTCTAAAGCATTTCCCCTCCACTGTTCTCGCTAATAATAAACAATTTTGGTAATCACAAACCCAGAATTTGTTTCTGGATATTCCCCTAATTTTGCGTTCAGATAGTGTGCGTTTAACGTCGTGATAGTTGCTTTGCCCTCAGATACACATATACAAAGGTCCGTTGATAAGCATCTTTTCGACAAAATTCTAATAACGGCTGTTACGTGCTTGCGCACAGTTTTAAACGACGATATGAGCCCCCCACTTTTAAATATTCACGAATATATGTTGTGAATATTTGTAACTCAATATGCTTTTTGTGTTGACCTCTAATGGCACACAAAAATTCTCATGTTAATTTGTTTTGTCTGTTTGTGTCTTTAGGTTACAATTTCATGCAAAGACACGCTTCAAGATCTAAAAGCCGGTATTGCCTTCAAAAGTGAGATTTCTTTCCACAATTTGACCATCCCCCATCCCACATCGAAACTTGGGGTTGGCGTCGTACTCTTTTCGAATCTTAGTCTTACCCCCAGTGGTGATTTCCAAGATGCAAAGTCAATCATATCCCTTCCAGGCAAACCAAACGTGCCCTACCAAGTAGGTCTGGCGGCATTTTGTCTTGAATTAAGCTTTGTTCAATGTGGTGTGTGATCACCGGAAAAGGAACTTGATCTTGATTCGTTGCAAGTAAACAGTTAAACTGATTTGAGTATTTTTGTGCATTGACCTTGCTTCTTATTGTGGCTGCGGTACCATATAATTGCATTTTGTCTCCAATATAATAGCTATAGGATGTGGATTACCAAAGGTTTGTACAAAAAAACTTGATAATTGGCACTTAGGTAAGAAAATCTCTTACAATTTACTGAACATTCTTTACAACTGGCTTAATATTTGGGCTTTTAGACAGAAATTACTCAAAGTTGTAAATGCAATGCACACCTATCGAGTCTCAGATTTTTATCATTCGAAGTTTTACACTTCCTCCCTCGCTACCTTGGCATAACGCTCCAACCCTCGATGGTTTTTGAACAATATTCACAGGGATTACATTCCTTCAAACTCTAGCAACTTGCGTAATGAACCTATACATGGCCATGGAGTTATATTGTGATGAGGAAAAAGAGGATTACCCATCATTGTATTATGTCCCCACATCTTGTTTCGCATAACTCTAATTTTCAGATTTCTTCTGCGCGTCTGGAATCGGAGGAAGAGGGCTTACCGCTACATTCGATGCCCCACGAAATCCTTCTCAAAAGCCCTTCCGATCGCCGCAGGGCTCTCACTCCCGTCCTATTTCGCCCCAGCCCAGTGGGCAACCTGGGAGGCGAGGGCAAGGTGGTCCCCGTAACCGTGCTCGCGGGACCTCGCTACCCACTGCGAGGGAGCAATCAGCGCCGACGGTTAACTCGGTCGATTGGCAAGGCTCTTTACGGGGAGGAGTTTGAACAGAACTTCCAAAAGACTAAAAAAGGCCCCCTGAAAAAGTATCCGGTTGGCATGCGGTTGCAGCACTTTGCTTTTTCTGCCCGAGGTCAGCAGGCCGCTGCGCATATCTCATGGTGAGCTCTTTGTTAGTGTGTCCGAAGACACGTGAATTTGGCATCTTCCCTAATTGGAGATGGAACGTCCTAGTGCTCACAGAACTAAAAACGATCGTTTTCGCATCGATTTTCATGAATTCCATGTATTCACGAACAGGCCCGACTAACGGGCATCCAAAATCTGGCTTGGAAGGAACCAGAGGCTTTTTCCCGCTAAATCTACCAGCACGATGCAGCAGTATTCAGTTTATTTGAAAGAGGGCATTGACGTTATTTTGTAAAAGTGATGGTTATTTACAACGACTTCTAACTTTGTAGGC
>UXSR01005408.1:0-24307 GCA_900604375.1 Mesocestoides corti | reverse complement strand
TGAGTGTTATCACTAGTGCCATATCACCGGGAAGTACAAATGTTCGAGAGGTTTTTGGCGTATATTTCGAGAAAGGCGCTACTTTTGGGGCTGCAGATGCCGTCGTGCGTTCGGCCTGGTTGGTCAAGAACAGTTAGGAGGTCTGCTGTTTTTGAATAACGACAGAAGTTGGTAGGCGCGTGTTGCAATAATGCAGGCCTTCGCCTTGAAATGCACAATCCGATATTTTGGCTTAAACATATAGAATCCAAATTCTATGTTCAGTATGGGGCTAAATCTAAACGATTACATAATCCCTGGTAAAAGTCTGCTTCTCCAAAAGCACTTGCTTCTTCGATTAAATTGTAATGTTGAGATCACGGATGCCCATAGGGGGACTTACGCGGTCTGCGATGGGGACGTCTTAAGCGAGTGAACAGGACAAGAACGATTCAACAAATTTTAAAAGCGGCAATTCCGGTCTTAGTAATGCATCCACTCCGGTTGTCCAACTTTGATGAGGACCGCTTAAATGCTCCTTCGAAAAAACATCAGCGTTGAACCACGCAGGAGTTGGTTTAAGCAACTGAATTGCGACCGGAAGACCATAGATTGATGAATGGATGATTAATTGAAATAACAGCTCTTGTTGAAATTTTTTTGTAAATAATTAAAAAAAACGGACTTCTGATTCAACCCAACACTCACAGTCGACCGACACGTACATCCCCATAATCCACAAAGCTGTATCTAAAAAGCGCTAGTATTAAAGTGTAAGGAATGAAAATGGCTGATCTGTTCAATCAGTTTAGTTATAAATGTGACCATTGCTAAAGTCAACCACCACAATTACGTTGAACTCTAATTGCGGCCGTTTTTAAGGAAAAACGCTTTAGCCGCCAGAAAAGTCCTCATTGCATTAGGTTGTAAAGAGAGGGATAGGCGCTGAACTAGGAAAACACGAGTTAGGAGTTGGCACTGAGACATGGAATCCCAGCGAGAACACGAAATGTCAGCCAAGAACAGAATGGAGTGGTAAAGTCGGTGACGGAGGAAGAGGTGCAACAGAATTCTTCCGAAGGTCTTTAATCGGGTAAGTCCACAAGAGTTAAAACTGAAAGGGACTTCCACGTGGACAGCCCAATGGGTGGCATACGTGACAAGATGCATAGTTTTTGAGAGGTCTGATGTGTAGTACTGTCTCATTGTAAAAGCTTGTCGTAAAATCAACCGGTTTCAAATCTTTGTCCCGTCATTTACTACTCCTAACTCTCAAAAATTGCTTTGGGCTATGGAAGGGCATTGAGATGTACTGCATGGCCACACTGGCTGGTATTCTACTCCGTTTTATTTCGATGCTTTAACCAATTATGCACGAATTTCCGACTACACTCAGGCATGCCTTTATATGATGCAAAGGCTCTTTCGCCCATGCACGTAGACACAAGTTGTGCTTGATAATGAAATAGCGGAACAATGTCAGTGATGTGAAACTATTTCCTGGGTCAATCTAGTGTTGTGTTCTGTCGGAAGCGATAACATTTCAGATGCCCAGGAAATTTTTAGTTGATTTCCATACACTAATTCACACCGCAATTTTGGAATGACGAGGTAAATGTTCAGTCAGTGGTATATTTACAGCGATAGCAGGCATGAGTCGTTGTGACTCACAAGTCACGCCGACAGCATGCAACTCGTATTCCTGCTACGGCATGTCGCAGAACGGACGGACACTGTCTGATGTCGCTATAACTACTCATCACACACCCACACACAGTAGCGTGTACGGACACATTTGTTAATACATCGTTGAGACCAGTCTTGTATTTTCACTTTGAATGAAATTTTAAGGGCTTTCTTTACTGAATGAAGTCCCTCTGGCTGCGATTGACAACAAGTTGCAACTTCACTTAGACGTGTCCGATTTCGAAACATGAAACACCACCCCATAGTGAATCTACATCCAAGGTCGTCAAGGAGAAAATTGCCACTCAGCCTAACGCAACCCGGAGGTAATGTCATTCACCAATTATCACCTACACTTCCAACACGAAGATATGAGGGAACTCGGAAAAATGAAATGCAACCAGACGATACCATGCAAAACAAATGCGACAAGTATTTGTACTAACATTAATCTACCCCCTTCCAGTGACAAGTTGTGTAGAGCAACGGAGGCTGCAAAAAGTGGTAATAGATCCAGTTCAAAACCATCAATAACTACCGGTTCTATGAGTACAGCAAAGACGGTAAAGCTTTAATTGGCCACATGTTTCGTGTCTTCCAAAAAAGCCAAAGCTCTTCACTGCTGGTATCGCATGAGAATATCTGTCAGGTAGTAGCAACATATCTTATGCCGCCATCTTTGCTTGGCTTCTCTGAGGTCTTGTTTACCAATGACAACACCATTTACTTTGTCAAACACCGGTGACACACACACCAGTTAATCAGCCACTTCGGATTTAGGTCGTCTGAATCATCTCGACAGATGATTGGTGTTCTGCCATGACCTTAAGACTGGGGCCAATCTCTTTTTCATGCCTGGCGCTGACATCAATAATGCCTTGATCCGTTCATCAAAAATACACCCTAGAACTGAGAGGGGAACCAACCATATGCAATATGTCTTTTTCGAGTAACGTCCCGAAGGAATATCTCACTTATGGATTTCGGTCTCCCTTCGTGATTTCCATTCATCTGTGTTCCTGACGCAAGTCCATGCATATATTTCATAAACAACAGCGTTACATACTACTGTGCGTTCGTGGGAAGACGTGCTAAAATAAAATCATCATTGGCAAACTTAAAAAGGTTAAAAATGCTATATGTTTTTTTTAAAAATAAGAAGCAGCCTGCTGCAAAAATTTGTTAATCAAATTTGTATTAGATCACTCGAATTTAAAATAACCGCTCTAACTGATAACCATGGCCTAAAAATTATTTCGGGTAGTACACCGGGTCAGGCTTAGGGAGTATATGGATGATTCTGAATTATTTAGGCATAAGCTATTGTATTTTTTTTTCAGAAATACAATTGTGTGTATGTCGGGGCTTGCCACGTGACTTCACATTACAGGCCCGGCAAGTATTCTACGATTGCCATGTTGCCCAAAGTGGGGCTATCATGATGCTTTGTGAAGTCTTTTGGAATATTTCACCGAGACATTCTACGGTGAAAATGAGCACCGTTGATTCATTCTTTAAAGTCACGTTTACTCAAACCTAAAATCGTCGACTACTTGTTTACCATTAAATATTTTTGAACGAATATTATAAATGAGCTTCGATGTCCGAGGCATGTGAATAACATACAAAATGACTTGATAGGAAAATTATTCAAGACTACTTACTGTTGCACATTCAGTATTCCCAGTAACGGTCACGCCAACGTGAACAAATATGTATGCATCTCTTTAGCATCCTGCAGAAGTGGAAATAAACTTTAGACAATACATTGTTCGATACCCTGGTGCTGTCACAAATTTTATTGATAGAAAAAAATGGAGTTCACAGTGAATATGTCCGCCTATGATAGAGGAGGTGGCTGCGTTAATTGATTTTCATATGCGATTGTAATATCAATACAACGGCAAAATTATACGAAATGGGTTCCAGGGGCATCAGTGACAGAGATGTAAAAGACAAGGGTAATTGATGTTGATAGAATGATGTAGGAATTTGTTTGCATGGACACACAAGTGCATTCATAACAAACACAAAAATTCTTTCAGAAAAAAGGCCTTCTCTTTAAAAAATCAGCACTTATTCAAAGTGAACAGTGAAAATATTCGTTTCAAAATTTTGCCATTCAAAATCCAACTGTTTTTTTTGCAAAACGTGTAGACAATCATATGTAGCGCGACTTAAACCTGAACAGTATGAAAATACTATAAAAAGATTTTGCTGTTTAACTTTTACTAAATGTGTGCCGTTTTATTGTACAGTGCCTTTGACATCAATGAAGGAATTAATTCCGTATATTTCTCAACGGTGTTACAAAGCAAGCCTGCCTCTTCAACATGACGACATTGGCTGCTTTTAGTTGACATAAAATTAACCCTTCAGAAATTGCTAGGATGCGAACACACATTGGTATTTCAAAATGTTCCAATTTTAACTAAGTAGGAAAATCAACCAACCTACCGTCCGTAGAAAATGCGATACGAATCTCATATTTTAAGCGATTGGACCCCAATAATCCTGTGACAACTTACTGTTGTACGAATTTTAAAGATGGGGCTATATAAGATAGGACAAAAGTGTTTGACGATTATGTAAAATATAGAAAGATTTTTTAACCTAACGATATCATTAGTTTGTGGGCAAAAAATAATTTCGTTAAACAATTATTTTAACAAACTGTAAATTATAAATATGGTAGAAAAATGTGAAAAATTATATATTTTGATCCAATTTATTTATTTGTTGTCACGAAATTTAGCCAATATTTGAAAAAATTAAAGGTGATCTAATTGCATGTATTTGCTAAACTTAACAAAATGATTTTTAAAAATCCGTCTAATTGATAATTGATTTATATAATTTTTAATGCATAGGAAATTACAAATATCTATTGTTTAACTTTTTAAAATCATTCAGGAACCTACTTCGGTCAACCTGTGCGTGTGACGTGAATTCTTTGAAATTCGTTGACTTTTGCTTGGTCTGCTTGTCTTGTTGAATCAAATATCTCACTTTTAGTATCTGTGCTAACAAACATTCGTTCTTTTATCACGACTATGAGGTGGTCTTTCATAAAATTGGTTTATCACGGATGTTCTCCGTTAATGTGTTCGTGTCAACTTGCAACTCACGAACCTCATTACCTATTTCTTATGTTCCTGTTAATTTATACTTCATGTGGCTAAATCTGCAGTATTATTGCTGTCTGGGTGATTGTATGACGCCTGATTTATTGTGATTATTTGCTGATAGCCTTTGACTTCGACCTGGTTTTCGGTACTTTCTCATGTTGTAGTTATTTTTGTAGATGTTAAAAGAATGCTAATTTCTAAATAGTCTTGCGCACACTAGTCCGTTATCCAAAAATCAACTAAACTTGTTTTGTGGTGGTTGTTGTAACTAAAGTGAGGGTTGTTGCCTTTTTCTGTGTTCGCTTAAGCATTAACAAAAGTAACGCGCTTCTAGGTAATTAAATAATATTCTGCTTTGTAAATCCTTAAGATTGAGAGGCCAACCAATTGCTTTAGTTGACCGACTGATTTTCTTTACTGTTTTCTACAGTTTCTCCTATGGTTACTATGGAGATGTTATGTTGAGAGAGAATTTCACGGGACTTGTGTTTTAGTCGGAATATTCCCTCGGGTCGAATTTAATTGTTCCCATCTTTGTCGATAATAGCGTAACCTCTCTCATTTTATTTTCCTCAAATTACTAGTACGCCACTAATTGGCTTCGCGATATGTTTAAACAGGAATGCGAATCTGTATAAATGGTGGGGGTCTTTTTGCTAACGATAACTTGCTTTTGCTTTATTTTAAATGATTTCAAAATTTTCGCTTCCTTAATTTCTCATTCAAACTAGTGAAACTCCAGAGGAATTATTTTTAGATGGTGCCAGGGAAGAACATGTCACGACCTTTGATGTCAAAACTGAACTCTTCTCTCACCACCAGCTTCGCTGACACGTCATTTGATGAGAATTATTTGCGTCAAATGGCACTTCAGAGTCTGTCTAGGCGTCTTACTAAGTCTTCTAGCGTAGTGAACACAGCAGGTACGTCATCGATTACGAAGCGTTAATATTTCTCTTAAGTTTCTTCCTTTCATTCAAGCACAGGTAACAACTCCAAGATTCATGTAATTTCTGGTGCTTAGGCATTAATGTCGATTCACGTGAACGAGAAAACGCCGACGTATGTACACTTTATGTGTCTAATGAGTTTATAGGTTCCGACGCAAATGGAATTGAAGCTTAGGAAAAAAGCCCTTCTTTCGTTCACAAAACGTCAAGTAAAACTTCAGACGTCTAATTCTGCTCCGTCCCTGACAGCGGCTACGGGTGATTCCCTCTCTTCACCGCCACATTCAAGGCCACGCTTCATTATCACTTTGCATGCATCCTCCAGTGCCAGCGGCGACTCAAGTGAGGGGGAAGATTTGCCAAGCGTCACTCTCGCAGCTCGTCGTAGCAAAGCTTCCCCACTTACAGTCTCGTCGCTTAATGGATCTTCGCCGCTGCGACCCCAAGTTCAACCGGACACCGCTCCTGTTCGCCGCAACGAAAACACCGTGACATCTGTCTCCAATTTTCCAAAGAAGCCTCCTCTTCCAAAATCCTCAATTTTGCCCAAGTCTTTCGCCCCAATGTCTACCTGCACGTCTGAAAAAAATGCCGCTCGAGTTACTCCCTCATTTTCTTTGAGTCCTTACAAGAAGTTGCTTTTAAAACAATCAGTGCGCGTAGAACACTTACAAGTTGTGCTGAAGAAACAGCAAAAAGTGGTCGCTGATCGAAAGAAAACAGAAGCAGCATTAAGTTTGTCGCTTGCATCGCTAAAAGCCAAATTGCGCCAAACAACAAAACTCCACTTATCGGCGAAGCAGGCCGTTTCCAAGGCAAATAAAGCGAAACAAGTGGCGATGCGGGAATTGCATAAGGCTCAACAAGAGTTGAAAACAATGACTACTGTAGTAGACCGCCTTGCAAGAAAATCTACTGTTAATCAAGTTTCCTCTCATCGGGCGCGATTGTCACAGCATCCGGCTCCCGAGAACAAACTTCCTCCAGCTCTTTTGGCACTCACTTGCTACTTCAGTCGTGTATTAGATGGGCTAGAAACAGCTTTCCGAATAACCAGCCCTTTGTTTCAGTACTTTAACCTCTTCGACTTGTCTGCAACTATGCCCGAGGAGGTGGAGATGACACCAGCATCCCCTGAGGTGCACACCACCTCAACAAGCTTTCCATCGCAGCAGAATTTTGATCCGAACACCCCAATCTGTCCTTTTTATTTAGATGGGAATTGTGTTGATAAGACATGCACCTTTCAACACCCTGGTACTCTTAATGGGAATAACGGCTCCGTGGGAGCAACCCTCCCCACTTGTATGACTTCAGCTACGTTCACCAAAGATTCTGAGTCCCTTTGTAATGTTTGTGGTGCCCAATTGGACTCCAGCCAGTCTACGACCCCGGAAGTTTGTCGTTCTGTGTTCGACTGGCACACAGTTTTTGCGACGCGCCACGATTTGACACCTTTCCTCAAATCACACGAGGATCTATCAAATGAACATGATGGAGCCCTGCTCAGACATCATTTGCATGCGGTTCTTGTTTCCACAAGCACTCCAGTTGCTGCAGCCTTGGAATTTTTAGAAAAAACAAATTTTTCTCCCAATCTCCTTTCCTACGCTCTCAACTCCAGACAGCTGGGCTCCTTAGCCGCACGGAGGCAATTAATTCGACAGTCGTTATCCGTGTTGTTGTCGCAGACGCGCACCCAAATGTCGTCATTCTCGGACTCTGTATCGTGTATGAATTCTTTCGTAAGTGTTGCCTACCATGCCTGTCGGTTAGAGTGGGAGGCCTGCGCATCACCTATTGGTGTGTCCCTGCTCGACAGTCTTCTGAGGTTTGATTGCGACAATATCCCCAGGTGTTTGCCTCGCGGTCATCCAGCCCGTTGGGCGCTTTGGTACCTCCGAGTGATTATGGAGATTTCACCCACCTTTCCGCAATCTTTTGAATACTGCCCCTTCCTCGATCCAGAACGGCTTGCTCTTCGCAGCGACTTATTTCGGACTGCGGCCCTCGACCTTAATTTGTGCAACGACGGCCTGTCTGACTTTTTATCAAAGTGTCATCGATGGAACGTTCCACTGTCACAGATTTCCGTTGTTTTGTCATTCAGCCACCTGTACGTGCAATTTCTCGCCGCTGAGGGTAACATTGAACGTGGTGCTCTTTTCTGCCTCGACGCACTAGTGTGCTGTAACGAGTTGCTGGCTCAAGACAATATCTTTTTCCCCACTGCCGTCCACTTATCCAACCTGTGTCTTCAACGTGGTGAAGCTTCAACATTTGATCTCGTTTCCGACCTCACAAACCAGCATTCCATTCAGACTACATTTGCCTATTACTTTGCCTGTCTCATGCAGAAGTCGGGCAAACCAGAGCCCTGTAGCAGTCTTTTATCCGAGCTGGTAGGTGGCTTGGTTCTGCTCCCCTCCTTGGACGCAGCCTCTGTGTATTCTGCCTTCCGAACCCTTTTGGGTCTGGGCGACCAAGAGGAATCCCAACATTCATGTGACGCCAAGAATACCGTGTACCTGTGGATGGGTTTTGGCCTCTTCAGTATGCTGCACAACTTTTCTTCCTCCCTCCTTCCCGATTTCATCAATCATGCAATCAGCAGTTTGAAGGATTTTGTCTCTGAAGCTTTCCCATGCCCTCTGGGCGCCCTTCTTTTACACCTGGGTCTAGCTCTAGCTAATATGCTCCCAACCGCGGAGGAGTACTCAATGGCTTTGGAGGCTATCCTCTTCCCGAAGGCTTTCACGGATGATTCAAACTTCTGCACAAGCCCACCTCCATGGTTCTTCGAACTCCTGCAGTACATTCAAGTGGATAAGTTTTCTGACAGCTATCCGCCCAATCCTTTATTTGCTCGTCTGTTGGAGACCTACGGTTTTCGGACGCTGAAAGCTCTTTTGGCCAGTGGATTGTTACGAAGCCCAAACCCAAATGTTCTGCGGTGGCTGCAAAGCCTGTGTTCCGTCGCGCGCCTCGAACAACCCGCTGACGAGGAGTTTTGGGTGATGATCGCCTCCTTGGGTTTTAAGTTCCACCCACCTCAGCTTGATAACGGTCGCACACTGCGAATCTACCTCGCAGACTGTTTCTCGGATGCCGTCAAACTGCTTCCATTAAGCTGTGCGCTCTGGCGGCATTACGCGCTTGTTGTGAGGGACGGAGGATTCGACGAGGTGCATCGAGCCTCGCTGCGTAAACGAGCCGTGACCTCGGCATTTGGCATGGAAACGGTGGTTGATGAAATCTTCGAATCTACCAACAAGGGCTTTTTTCCCGATGTGGCAGCAGAAGCTCTAGCTTGTAAAGACTTAGCTTCCTGGTGGAACCAAGCTTAGCGACAATCCACGTACGTTTTTTTGAGTTATTTTCATCTTTTGCACTAATTTATTTTAAGCCGTTGCAACGTATTCCGTGCTCCTCTTGTTGCTTGGTCTCATCTGTCTATAGGGAAAAGAAAGCAGAAGTTGTTATTGAGGACGAAATGTAAGTTTGGTTTTGAATTGCGCTTTTCGCTACTCGACAGTTGTTACTGACTGGAATTGTCCCCTTACGAACGTGTATGCTGAACCTCTAGTTAAGGTTACGAATCATCCTGTTGTGCTGGCATCTTAGTCATCCCAATGATTTAAATGTACGCTTTGCGGATGAATTCATCGTCACAGGACTCATTTGTGGAGGTTCCTATGTTGTGTCGCACTTGTATGTGCACGAGAATTGTCTGATCGATGCAGATTTTTACTAATGACTCCGTGCAATGCACTTTCATTCTGCATTAGCACAAGGGTTTTGCGTGCCATCGGCAGTTAATGCGCCTGGGCCGGGTTCATGGCAGTGCAGAAATTGCCACTGTCGAACTGGTCGTCTCCTGTGGTGGATCCTGCTGCGTTAGTCTGCAACCCCTCCAGGTCAATTCCAACTGCTACCGCTCATCCACATCTTCATTCGACAGATGTCGAGACACTGTTTTGTGTGAAAATTCTGTGGCAAAATACGTGCCTTTGGTATACGGGATTTCGAGCCAGGACCCTGATATAAAAGGATGAAAGTGCATTGTGGCATAGTGCCTCAATCAGCTGTTGTTTATGAAGCTTTGCCTAGCACTGGAGGAGATTATTAAGAAACTGTGAATGTGCACATCTGCATCCTTGTTCACAGCCACAAAACTTCTGCCATTAACGGAATTAGAATATTGATCGGAAATGGATCACATTTGAAGTTATTAGTGCCTTCCCGCTAAATTCCTGCGATTGCTTGACCCATCCACCCAATTTACGGACTCCGTACAGTGCTGCAGTGAGGCGTTTTAAAACTATTGTTAAACCCTTATTCGCATATGGTAATTTGGCCTTTACTGCCTGTTGTTCCTTAGGAAGCGTCTAGGGATTCCTGAACCGTAGTCTCCCATTCCATTCCAGTGGGCTTGCCGTCGCTCACGCGTTCTCTAGGGTGTCAAGCATGACTGACCACTCAGGCTCCTACACACACACACTCTTGATCTTTCATTCTTCTCACACCGCCTATGCATTTTTGTTAATTTGTTGCAGCCTCCTTGAAAGAAGACGTTTGACAGCCGACGTTTTTGGTAAGTTTGCGATGCGAATTCTCAGCCTGTACAGGACAGCACTGAAGCACCAGGGGAATCGTAACCTACGATAAGGGTCTGTTTGATTTCCAAGCGTAAATTTGTCAAAATCCTAAGTCTTTCCTATGCCTACCACTCCCTCCTACCAGATTTTTACTGTATACAGTATTTTATTTCCATAAATAGAATGTATTTACGGAATTACTCGGCTTTTAGTGTGGAAAGGTGTAGAACTTCAATGCGGTTGTCGCACGCCGGGGCTTGGGGAACTGCTGGTAACACGTTGCCAGATTTTTGTTGTTTTATGCCCGGATGTCTCGGCTGGGCGAAACTGAGAGAAAACCCCGACAATTCGCACTGGTTTTCACCGTATTCATTCAACGTCCCAACACACCTATCGCGTATGAAGCATCATTGTGCAGTGAGACCCCATCGTCATCCGTCGTGGGGTGTAATAAGTTGAGATTAAACCCAGCATTTGGAGGTGATAATGTTTCCTTAAATGGACATTTGTGAGTGTGGCAACAAGCATTCGTCATGTCATGCTTTTCCGATATCACGCTTAGTGTTCGATCCTGGAAAAACTTATCGGAATTCTGGTGTATGGGTCCAGGGGTATCCAGTGGTGCTGATGGACTGGACGTGTAGCTAGAAGCTCGGAAGGAGTGCCTCACACTAAGCCTTTGGTTTGTGTCTTATTCAGATGGGGGCTCCGTCTTAGCCAAATAAATGCCGACTCAGAGCTCGGTTATTTTATTCAATGAAGAAAGAAAATGGCAGTTCAAGCTGCAGTCTAGTTGGTACCGACATAAACCGGGCACGACAATATCGGCGGATTAGGGAGCGCTTAAGTACAGATTTAATTTTGTGCAAATTTTTTTAACTAGCCCATTTGCTTGCTAGGCGTGGATAACTGGCCTAAGAAACTTGGGTTATTCTTGAGACGGCCGCATTTCTCCAGGTGTGCTATTTCAAACTATGTATGATAATTGATGTAAGAGAAATCAAAGCTGGTTAGCCACGTTAAGAGCTCTCAAAAGAGCCTCAACGGGAAAGTAGGCGTTACATTGGGCGTGCAGTTATACACATTGGCCAATGGAAGCTGCGTAATGAACCAACGAGCCCGCGGAACTGGCGCCTCTTGTCTGTGACGCCTGTTTACCCACAATAAGTCAAAATTACTTAGTGATGGGCTCAGAAATTCGGCGCGATTGTTCTACAGTTGAGTCTACCTTGAACTTTTGCGCGGCTCATTTCCCGTGGTACGCCTCAGGCTTGTGCCAGCGCATGGCCTCAAAGTGCACCTGTCCACACTTTCAATCTCCTAATAAGTAATCAAAACGACTAGAAGAGGACGAATGCAGAACCAGTATTATTTCGTGTTTGCTGCCAAGCACTGTCCACGCTTTTCTGCTGCAGCGAGTTGTCGTAGCAGCTCCTTTTCACGACTAGCGAAAGCACACTGACTGGCGTTGAGAGTCATTTCAAGCGACTGAAGCCTCTGAGCAAAGGACCTGCGCAGCTCCAGCTCTCTCGACTTGCAGCACTCCAGTTCGGTGGTTCTGGCCGTCAGGAGCTGCTCCTGCTGTAGACTGTGCTCGCGGAGTTGTGCCATCCTCTCCTTATACGAGTTAATCTATCAAGTAATCAGTGAAAATTTTCAAAATTTGGTTATCAGAAGTCAATTCGTGCAATCCATGTCAATCGGACAGTTACTAGTAGAGGAAACCGACTGATCTTTAAAAAAGCAATACCTCTAAGTGGTAGGAAAAGTCTCAAAACTACAATATAACTGCCAGGAACGGGTAGAAAGGCTTCGGTCAACTTTTCTTGGCTCAGCGGATGGATTTGGCAGTATGTACCTCGGGACCAAGCGAATAGACATGGGATTTTTCAAGTATCTTTACTTTCGGTTGGCGGTGTTTCGACGAGGCTAACTCAAATGACCCGTCAGTATTGTTCGCCGGCCTTATCAGAATTGATCCAAAGTTCGATTAGTTGATCCTAGCTTAGCGGTTCTTCGAAATGGCTAGTATACGCTAACGGGGATGCTCGCATTATCATATTACAGAGACACCATCCACGCGAAAACTCAAGACATCTTCGTTTGGGGGACATTTAGTTGGATGAGTTAACCACCTTTCTCCTCGCCATCCATGTGTTGGCGACCCCTTCATTCCATTAACCACGCCATCAGTAGCGTTTCCGAATTCGACAATATGGCCAGACGAATTCTTATGAAACCGAAGCAAGCTTTACAAATCGATCTCCTTCACCTTTCAGCCACAAGATATAGCAATGATGCAGTTTAATACACGTTCCCATGTCTAGTTTTAAAGATTTATGCCTGATTTGAATCAGGGTGCAGTCAAAGTTGTTGGCCTTAGATGGCAGTTCTTTCTGGTGTTGTTAGGAGTTGATTTTGACTAAGGGACAGTGAACTTGTGCAGCGGTTTCGTGCAATAAGCTAGTGACATAAGTCTTGAACAACAAATGTTTAAACTTTTGCAGTTAAGCCCGTTTATTCAACTCAAAATCTGACTTTTGTAAAAGCTTGAACTCGTACTCTGGCGAGAAATTCGCATTCAATCACACCTACATCTAGGAACCCCATGAGGATTCGCATTTTTCGGATTAATCTAGCTCCTAACAAATCATAAAGGTGAATGCAATATTCAGAATGCAATTAATTATGATAAGGGGATTGTGTTCTGCATATATGCACACACACGTAAGAGTTACGGAGTCAGTTTATTTTATGCTTACGTCATTTCCAATTACCAACAAATGCTCGCCAAATGGGATTTTAATATGTTCTCTCAGAGAAGCATACAACAGAAATCACGAAACACCAAGATAGCGATTTAAATAATTTGCAAGGTGCGAAATTTGCTTCGCTGAACAAAGCAAAGTTATTCTGTACTTCCAAATCCAGGTCACATCATATCATGGTATACAGGTGCAGAGAAAAAATCCGTAGCTGCGTAATCACCCACGAATTTGTATCGAAGATAATGTTGATTTTTGGATTTGCCGCCAAGCTATACTAATCTGTCAGTTTAGGCTATTCACGGCCGGTGTTTAATTTGTGGATCTAGCGTGACTGGATATTTGGATTTTTACAAAAGATGCGTAAACCATTTAAAACACAACTTAGGCAAAATGTTCACTGAACGGCAAATAACAACAAACAGCAGGGATTTCATATTCCTTAAGTAAAGAAACCAAAATGAGCAGGAAAATACAAAGTACAAATGATAGGCTTTGCCAGATGATGTAGTTAACCGTGAAGATTATAATCACCCTGGCTATGTTAGCGACGTGCTGCGTATGAATCGACGTCTTGTAAAGAGCAGGTAAGAATTTTGCATGTTTTACTACATCGAATGCACAAAAATCACTCACCGGATTACTGATCAAATCGTAACTCGGAATAAAAACGTTTTCAATGTTCGGGAAATCTGACCATTTAGTTATCAGTTTGAGACCAAGTGAGCGACCCTTTCTAACAAATCCAACGAATCTAGCCTTCTTTCATCAATCATTAGCCCATATGAAATTGACTTAACTGCCCAATTGCAACGATGGCCAAGCTTCGATTGTATGGTTGCCATTTTGCCTGGCGCCAAGTTATTTAATCACCGAACAATACATAATTTAACCTTTTCGTTGTTGGCGGAATGTCTCCTTGAACGGAATGCGTTGGTAATGCTTACCTCCATGTCTCTTAGAGTCAACTCCTGTCTCATTTTATCAACTTCAGAAGCTACGTGTTGTAACTCCAACTTCAGACGAAGCTTCCCCACGGCTTCTTCATACTGACTACGAGGGTTGTTGGTGAGGGTTTGGCTGCAGGCTTTGGCCGCGTATTCCTTACAAAGTGGACGCAGGTTCTCCAGTTCATTCACAAGCCTCTGAGTCCTCATTTGTAAAACAGATTTCTCCTACAGGAAAAGAACGATGATCTCTTCTCCCAAAACAGTGCGTAATGCAGTTAGTGCCGATGGGTCATATTTATTTTTGTAAATAGGATGACTACGTTTTCCAGGATTTCCACTGCAGCTGTTCTATTTAGTCATTGGAGTCCTTACGCTGTAAATCTTTTTCCTGTTTTTTTTTTCATTTTACCCACCGCTCAGCAAATTTAATACGAACTACATTTATACCTTAAAAATAATTCAAAATATCCTCATTGAATCAGAAATCCTATTGTGCAATGGCCGGTTGCTTGGATTAGCCACACCATTATGAGATAAGATTATTTACTAATCTAGCAGTGTAGCCATTAAAAAAATGCCGGTAGGCAACCATGATCAGCCAATAATATTCCTTGACTAGCATAAGCTATGCCGCATGCAACCCACCAATGTAAACAATACAGTGGGCAGGCAATTACTGCAAGTGTCTAAACGGCCACTTGAATCTTGCAATTAAATCGAACTTGTTAAACTTTAAAATTGATATAATCATCTATTTGGTGGTGTTCTTGAGAATCAATCATGAGTGAGTGACCTGGTGCTATGATGTTGCATTTATCGACGTACACTTTGGTCTCTGTGGTGTCTATCTGGGTCCTAGGCATTGTGTAAACTTATCGTAGACTTTTTCATTGGCGTCAGAAAGGTTTTTGTGGGTCATTGTTGGATGGTTTGGCGGGACGTGGTTGGTGCCACTAGAGCATGAAACCTTAATCCACCCTAATTACCATCTCCAAGTCCTCTTGGTGCTCGAGAAGCTGCACAACCTTTGTGTTGGCGTGTGCTCGTGCGCCAGTAGCCACAAGCCTCGTTATTCCTTCGACCTCACCAATCAGAGCGGACATCTTCTGGCGTAGTTGGCGCGCTTCTTCGTCCTTGATGGAACAGGCCTCCAGAGCGGCAGCGTAAAATTTCTTGAGCTTGATGTAGTCGCCTACGTCACGCAGTGATGGTTGCTGGTACACAAAAGATGATAACTGCTATCACATGTGTCGTTAATGGAAGACAGGCTGTGTTCTTAAAATCCACATTTATTATTAATTAGAGACATGACCATGGGCCAACGAGACGTTTTTGGTAATCCTAAGCTTTGTAAGTCAAACGTAGATGGGATAAATCAACATCATTTAATCGCAGACCAGCCATTAAAAACAGGCTGTTGAAAGGAAATAGTTGACAACAGGTCTTAAGCCTGCTACCTACCGTCACATTTTTTGAATTCATCTGAAATACAAGTGTCATATCAGTGTTTTATCGTGCGGTCCAACTTGGTGCGAATTATCTACTTATTTGAAGTTTGCAATATTAAAGTCCTCCCTACGACAAAATGTTAAGTTTAACTTAATGAACCAATAAAATCGAAGGTTGACACGATGCGTGCTTCAAAAGAAATGCCGACTTAAAGCTGAAGATAACGTCGTCAATAACCAGTTGCTAGGCGACCATTGTAATCAGATGCAAACGTGAAAACATTCATGCCCTCATTTTTATGTCGCTTTGCTGTTTTAATTCCCTCATAATCTTCTAAGTTGATTGACAATATCATAATACGGGAACAATATCCACTTAATTTGTGCAACACTTGTAGAAGGCGAATGAAAGGTGTTGCAACAGAGCGACTTTGGAGATGCGGATAACACCATTTATTGTCAGCCCATTATGTCCTGTTTGTGAAAGTAAAGTGACACATTTTGCAAAAAGACATCCGTTATTGTGCGGAGGTAGAGGGCCCGACCATGAGAACAGGCCCCGGATCTGTAGGGCGCCACACTCGCACACCCCAAGTGTACGGGAGAAACCGGGGTTAGACATCCCAGATGTTTATGCCAATTTCTCAAAATCCAACGTTATCGCAGTAGCTGGATAGGGTTGCTTATTGCACGATTAGTCAGGCAATGAATTCAAGCTGCAGACGGAATTAAGAAATTCTAATTCCCAAGTGTCCTCTTTCCCCTGATTGGTACAGATCTGTCCATAATACACACCCCAAAATCGGTGCTGTTCAACGTAAGAGAAATCAATTGTCGCTATTGAATTTGCTTACAGACATCAATTGAGGTATTTTAGACCTGGACGTGAAAATGGTCTAAGAGCGTATGAATTTGTGCGCCGAACGAACTACCCGACAATTTGCGTCAGACAGACAGAACCAATACCAGGGTTTCTCGTACCGCCCACTTCTGAGAATCCACCATCTTTGCCGCTGCTTCCCGCAGTCTCCTTTCTTTCAGGTACCTGTGCTTCCACAAAGCTACGCTTGCCCAGGCCGTTTTGACAGATGCCTCCAGCTTTTCCCGGGCTGGATCCTGAAAACGGGTTAAATAACAAAGGAGCATTAATTGCATTAATTCGTACCAAGGACAAAAGTTGCTGTATCAGAAATCTCTCTGATTCCTTAATGCTTCAATTCACTATGGATAAAGTGTGTTTCGATGCAAACGATCCCGTAGAAAATATATCTTAGGCTGCGGAATTGTGTTTCTCAAAGCAAATGGCTCCACGGTTATTGTGTTGACGATTTTATGAAACCTCAGTTAATTCTGCCCCAAAATCATTACGAAACAAGAGCAGCAAGGGGAGGTGTAGAAGGGAATGCGGTAAGGCAGCCAACACCAGGTAATTTGCAGAGGCAGGTATTCCAACTACTATGAAAGATGAAATATTGCAAGCCTCGTAACCTGTTTTAGTGAACGAGAGAATAACCAATCTTTCAGCCAGCTCCAAGCTCTACTGTGCCAAGTTTGGCCAGGAGAGGAACCAGTGGTGTACTCGAAAAATCCGAATAGTATTACTGTGAAGACTTACTTGTGTAGAAGAAGAATTTCTGGCATTATGGGTCTTGGGCTGATCGAAACTCGTTAAGAAAAAGTGGCTACTTAGACGCTTTTTGATAGTAGTTCAAACTGCCATCGCGCTTTCTCGTCTTCTCACAATATGCTTGAGTGAAGAACACGAGAAGTACGTTGGAACTACTAAGATGCTTCGGACCTACACACTTTGGCACTCTCAGCACATTTTTAGACTGCTTCACAGGGAAAATTTCAAAGTGCAGATCTGCAATTGCATTTTTTGTGCCTTTTGATTAAAACAAATTATCAGACAACCCTAAAGCGCTCCTCGATTCATCACCTCCGACCAATAAGGTGTGATTTGATAGTTCGGACATGATCTGTCGTTCGTTTCAGGCATCAGAGATTGATTGCGACATTCATAACATAGCAACAAGAAATCGTTTACGGTATTAGTAAAAGGATAATACATGGCATGAACTAAGGAGTTAATCCACAATCTTAGCATGCAAAAAGGCGAACAGTAGATTAAACTTAGCAGACCTGTCATGGGAATCTGTTCTGTGCTTCTACAATATGCCGACACACAACAAGCAGTGCACATAGCATCAACGCCTCGCTTGTGCTTCGGTCCTACACCTTAGATAGTACACACGAGAAACTCCTTTAAAAAACACCTCAGTCAACTTTGTGTAGGCAGTAATGAATGCATTAGAAAACCTAGTGACATTTACTTTACTAATTTTGTAATCACATCTTCCAAGGGTGCTAAAGCAATCCAAGCTGACTGGCTTGTGGGAGGTGTGTAATTAGGTCTTAGTGCAATCCACGTCTGCCTTCATGGATTAACTATTCCACTTCTTTCGAAGGCTATATATTGCCCTTTAAACCTGCTTCTTGCTCACATGAAATTGCCACACTAACAATGCCTGCATCTCACTTTCACCCAAACCACCACTTTCATTCTCATTTTATTGTCTCAATAACAACTGCACAGGGCAGTCAACGTGTAGGAGGAGGAGGAGGAGGTGGGGGGAACACACCCCATAGCCTGCACAGAATAACACGCATGGCAGCGAAAAATAGCCCGAGTCTACAGCACCGCTCTCCAGGCTGGCTTGCTTGCTTGAGCCTCGGTTCAAGGCCACTAGTGTGCAGGTGCGAGTGTGGTGCGTCAATTGGCAGGCAGAGGTGAATGAGGTGTGAAGTGGGCTGCAGTCATGCCTTCTTGCTTTCCTCACGATGCGCTTTTCGGTGTCAACGTCTAATTAGGGCCTTTCTTCTCGATGTGGGTAGAGTTTTATGCCTGCTAGAAGAATACCAGATGATTTGAGGAGGCGGTGGCATGAACGACACTGAGGTTTCAACATAACCTGAGATGCCAGTGGACGTTCATCCACGTCCACAGCTACACACCACACAGACTGGAATATGTGTGGTCAACAAAGTGGCTGGACGAATCACAGTGGAGCATGTGACCAATCGCTTGCAACTCAGCCACAAGTACACTCACGGTCGAACAATCCAACTCCGACTACAATCCGTTGTAGCCCGTGCGAAGCGAAAACATCAACCATTTGTGGTGTAGCGTTCGCAAATTAGTTTAGTCGTCTTGTGAGAAAATGTTCGACAGCACTTCTTTGAAAACAAAAATTGGCAATAACTTAATGGCATGCTTGTTATTATTACCACCGGTCTGGGCACACAAGGTAGTGAATGTACTTCACAACACCCGACACAAACAGCCCACTAGCGTCCGTGTAAAAATGGCGAAACATCGTACTGAATTCGTAGCTTGACTTTAGCCATGGACCAGCATTCTTTTGAAATCATCATGCTAGAACCCAAATTCCACTGACCATCGAATTTAAGAATTAGGGAGAGCAGCAGATACTTCGGTTTTCTAATTACTGCGATTGTTAACATTCCCCGTGACAACTAAGTTAACGATGTGATCTGTGACGTCTACCACTCGAGTTTGTTCTCACAATTACATCTACAGTCACACCACATATTCATCCAAACCACCAACTCGTCAATCATCATGCATATAAGTGGGCACATGTAAGCATTCGACATCGACATGTGCTCGAACCTCTGGTTCAGACAGTATGGCCCTTCGCACTAGCTCAAGTCCTCTCGTATTCTGTGAAGCCTTCAACGTGCCAAAATTCTCCTGCAAAGCCTTTGACATAACCAACACCACGGTTTGTCTGTCGTAGGACATCTGCCAATAACTAAAAGTGGTTTGCATTCTCTGGAACTGTGGAACACTGAATTGCTGCATATAATACCCAAGTCACTTTAATCAAAATGTGCCCACTGATGCCAATTTTATGAGGAGTCTTGTCTAGTCATTAAAATAACTGATAACCAAATAGCAAATTTTTGCTTGACTATTATCAGGTTACTTTTATAATCGAGAAAGTGGGCATTTCAGCAGGACCCTTGCATTAATCATAAGCATCGTGCTAAACTGAAAGGTGTCTAAAGACTTGCGTGTGCCGTGACAGAATTTGCAATTGAGACGCATTATGCACAGGGTCTGACACCGTAAAGTGCGTTCCGGGAGACACCCAACAGTGTATGAATAACGGCTTTATTGAATGTCATATTTTCAAGAAGGCTACAATATGCGCTTAAATGACATTCACATCTTAAAGATTTGATAGTACAAAACCCTACAAATGGGTGGTATCAAATAGGCTCGTCTTAGCTAAATCTCTCATCAGTTGATAATGTGGGTAGAGGTGACACCATGACTTGGCAAACGTGGCACACCTAAGTTACATGTAAATGTAATGTTTGGCGCCTGTTAACTAGGGTGGAGTAAGGATGTGTACACATTACAGGTGCCACTGCACTAAACGTTTTTATACCTTAAAATGAAGCACGTGACGTTCTCGTGCCGTTCACAAGCGCTTGAGTTCAATCATCGATTTTCGTTTCGTGTGGTTTAATCGATTTGCATTACCGTGAATCTCCTTCCGGAGAGCCATGACCACACCGTTCCTTCTAGTGAGGTATTTTGAATTCAAACCTCAATTTCCACGAATGGCTCAATTAACACTCTAATGTTTGCGTGGACGTACGGGGTATTTCGTGATGTTTAAAAAGAAGGAATTGTAGTTGTATTCAGGACTACAGAAACAGGACGGTGAGACAGAATGTGAATCCATTCGAATTGAACACCATGCTCAAAATCTGCATTTTATCAGATCACATGTTCTCCATAAATTTACGGAAACAATTCGTGTATCGATCCAAAATGTGTTACTAACTACATTATGGGATCTAAAAAATGTTTCAAAAATTATGTTATCTGAAAGGTTTAACGGGAAACTCTATCTTCAGTCGCGCTCCCTCCTTTGATGAAAAACACACTCGATTAAATAGGAGGTCTACAAGGATGCTACAACCAAACGAACAGAAATGTGTGTTGTGAGCGAAAGCCTCTTTAGCAATTCATGGCGAAGTTGTCGCATAGTGACATGTTTTGTTTCGATGTCAAAATGCATACCACAATTAGAGGGTAAGGCGTTTAAAACTTTAGCTATTTCTGTATTTATTTACTCATTCAATAGTTATTAACTCTAAATTAGGTGACAAGATTACTGCTGAAACTCATCCATCAAAAACTAACTTAAAATCATGGTAATTTGTGTGCGCAAAAACAGATCAATAGTGAATGCTATGTATAGAAAATTTACATCATACTTCAGTCTCAAGGAATGACATAATTTGTTACATCAAAGCCTGGAACAACTATTCCGAACCTCGTGGTTCCCATGCGTCAAATTTACATTTAAATATCGTGCTTCTTACCATCATTCTGAGAACGAGAAACGAGCTCTTTTGCCTGGCATCCAGAAGCTAAATATCAATTTACGTGATCGATCGAATGTGATCGATAATAATTGCATTAACATTTTCTGGTCGTTTAATCCTTTATGTAGTTTACGGAGCCTGGAGAAGTGCTTACATATTGTAGATTCAGCTCATGGAATACTGTCTACTCATTTAGTTTATTTACATAGACGCTGCAAAACAAGATGGCTCGATTTTATCAAGGGATTTTCGCCTCAACACAAGTGGCCCTAACTTTTTTTAAGAAATATTAGACAAATTACGATATGAGATGAAATTTTCGACCTTTCTGATATTGGGAAATAGATCTTCATAAACGTTAACAGGACTGCTTCTAAGCCAAGAGTGTTTCATATGTTTATTTATTTATTTCATATATTTATTGCCTGTGACGAAAAGGATGGTAAAAAACCAGAACTATTTCACGCAATAAAAGAAACCTATTCATACGTAGTTAGAAAAACGACGAATTACTCTGATCGTATTGCCAGCAAATTTTAACTGCGACCTTTGGTTCCTTAGTCGTGGTAACGCACACATTTCATTGACGATCTCGTGTGCTCTTAACGGCTTATTTTCGTATGCTAATATAGCTCTAAAACACCCTCCATTCTTCAAAATTACCCCAAACTACTATCAGGGATAGGCACTATAAGTAGTATAATAGCTAGTTTACATGGTCGGAATCCAGCCATAACAGCCTAGTTTAAACTGTTGGGGATGCCTAATATCACGAGTTACCCAGCAAAGACGAAGTCGGTGGAAGGACAGAGAGTCAACCGCTTATCCGAGGTCTTGACGAAGTTGTGTTTTTGGTGGGTTTGTGCGTGTGTATTTATAGTCCGGGTGTGTGAGTCATAACTGTGCTAACATCGAGATCTAGGTGTGAGGTTAATCCAAGATACATATACGTGTGAATGAAGGGGGGAGTTGAGGATTTGCGTGGCTGTCGCCATGCTGGGAGAAGGGGAGCCTTGTATCGGAGGCGAATCGATCGGATTAAGGAGTTGAATAAACACGATTCACAACAAAACAATATGTGATGACAAAGCAATCCAGTGCATTCCAAGGTGAAACATAACTTATTCGGAAAAGGATTTGAGGCGCAAAAGTAAGTCCAAAATAAATGCAAACAAGAATGATAATAAACGCAGATTCAAAAATTCTGCCAGTATTTTTACTTAACCCGGCAGTAGGATGATTTTGGGCGGCCAGCTGCATGCTCGGCAAACGAAGCAGCTCTCGAGGACCAATCAAATTTCACCAGTCGGTCATGATCGTTACCCCAACAACCGCGTTCTCTTCAGCCGCGTCAATCCGTCAAATTGTGTTCACTTTCACCAGGGCATAAATTTAGAAACAATTTAACGTCAGCGGTTCCTACGGTTGTAAGCTAGTCTTGCTAGGAATTTCCAAGTCCGTTTCAACATGTCCGGTAATTAAAAGGGAGGCATATTTATCCTCCAGGCTGGTCTATTTTTCTTGTTTAAATCAAGTCGATTCGTTAGGGAGCCATTGTCACAGGGTTTATCAGTAATAAATTATTTCACTGTTAGCTAATCTTGTATCATATCGTCCACCGCTCAAAAAACTTATACCCAAACTCCCGGCTTCTGTTCTGTCAAAAAAATAACGCTGTGACTAGATGCCGTCGGAAAGGCTTTAAACGTGCTGAAGGCAATCCATTGGTACAGCAGTCTCGATGTGTTTTCTTGTTTATATGCTTCAATTGTACCACTAAGAGAACGCAATCGCAGGCAATAGGCAGCCAGTGTTACGCTAACTCGGGCAAAAATCACAGAGCTTTGATTTCTGGAGCCTACATCTGCTTTCAGGAAGTGTAAACGAATGCACGGTCCTGTTCTGATATGCCTTTGTGAAGTCAGATCAAGTTGATGGTTCTGAGTTAGCGGTAGGCTTTTGAGAGCGTTTCGGCGACGTGGTCTCTTCCGATCTCACACTCATCGCTGGCACTTAGCTCATTGAACCCCACTCACAAGTTTTGTACCCATTCGCAGACCCAAGGCACACAAAGCGGTCTATTGGTGCAGTACAGAGTAGTGGGCACCCTTTCCGAGTGCATTGCGTCATAGCTTGCCGCGACGTTGTCCACATGTTTGCTTTATCTACCCTTGAAAACCACACACAATCACATGACAAACTGCTTTGTAAAAAATCCATCGTCTCAATCATCAAGAACGCCACAAAAACATGTGTAAATGGCAGAAGTAGGGGTGCCGTTTCCGAGATTGAAACGAGTGCTCCGACAATGAGAAATTTAAGAGAACGTTCCGTTTTGAGTGGTAATGAAATCCCTGTATAGAAGTTTGGTGACTTACAACATGTTTTGGCTTTACACTGAGGTCAGAAGATTGGTCGAGGTGGAAGTGGATCGATATTGGTGACCAGAAATTGGGTCGAGTGATTCATTACCGAGAGCTTCAAGTGGGTCAGTTTATCCATTTGCATCGGCGTCTGGTTGATGGACAAATCGCCAGCGCTACTGGGGGCTGGGTGTCTGAAAATGGCCACGAACAGCATTCGGTTAATTCCAGACAATTGACAGCGCGGCGTGCAGTCCCCATTCTTTGCACCTTTTTCCACCCGACTACACTGAACGAGTCAGACTCTTAGGAGTCAGACGTTCTGCGTGTAACCGAACTTTTCATTCAAACTAGCAAACTTGCATCGATTTCTGCGTGACTTTACTTACCCATTTATCAAAATTATCCACATGAAGCATTTTCGATAATGCCAGAAATTCGCAACGCAACTCACTCGGCCATGATTACACTGGTTATCCAACCTCTAACTGGACACAAAAAAACATGTCCTCAATTTTCTTAAAACCGGATACTTCTCTGGTGATATGCACACTTCATTTCGACGTATCTATGACGGCTTAGCTGGTAAGCTGCCGAGTAAAATCATGGAGTACCTTGACATGAATTGACCTTGTGACATTTAAGTACAGAGCGGAGTCAGCGTGTGGCCGTAACAATCACGTCCACACAAAGCTGATTGTTAGAAAGTACTGAACCAAACGACTATAAAGAGCGGCGTCAGTACATTTAAATCGCCACAATGTTGACGCGGTTTCACCGGCCAATACATCACGACACAATGATGGCCCCAATAAGGTTACCATCAAAGAGCCAAGTCAACCAAACCAATTTCCCTGATAGGCAATTTTGTTGTGTTAAGATGTCATCATGTTACTTGATAAGACCAATCATTCCATCGACGTGACCGTGTGTGGCCTTTAAGAAGTCTCAATAAGCACCAGAGAACCACAAACGGTCTAAGATGCTCGCGCACGTGGTGGCTACTGCCGATT
>UXSR01005407.1:0-82959 GCA_900604375.1 Mesocestoides corti | reverse complement strand
ATCACGTTATATAAATTTTCATTTATAGAGCTGTGATAGGATGACCGAAGATTCCTGTTTATGTCAAATGGCGAATGTTATGGGAATAGTTACTAGCATAAATTAATGGTGGTTTAGAGAGAACAGTAAATATGTGCTTGACTATACACAAAAAAATTTAAAAGAGCAAAATATAGAGTTCAAATGTCGGATTACTACCCTAAAAAGGATCATTATATTGAGATAAATATCGTAAAAGCTTCTCTTTTAACTCCCGTTGAGCTAACATAGCGAATATTGACACAACAGAATAAAAGCTATCATCAAACCACATGCCAGAACCGTCCGTCATGCATCGACCATCGAGTCCACCAAACAAGCTGCATCAATAGGTTTTTGGTGCTACACATCCATCCTTACGTCTTTCACTTGGGCTAGCCAAACCAAATAAGTCCAGAACACCCAAGTCCTAGTATGGAGAAAATAGATGCAACAAGAATGCCCAATCGACCAACCACAAGGCAGCAACCATCCACTATATTGGCTTCGGCGCTCTTTATATAATCTTTCTCATCCACCCATGTTTCTGGTTGGCTGGGCCATTTTAACGCACGGACGTAGGTGCTTGGTTGAGCTTGTCGTGATCCAATGTGTCTGCGCTCCTAAATCACGACAGGGTTGTTTTTCCTGCAGGTGAGTTTGTCATTGCCTTAGTTTTCAGCTTGCTTCTCTGAGCATGCGTTGGAGAAAGTTTTTGTACAAATGTTAGTTTAACGATTTTGCGTGTATACAATATGAGATTCTGAAACAGTTGGAACCTTCAGATGTTTTTTTGCGTGCCCTGGGTTTCTTTTTGTGCTTGCTATCATTTGATTGTTCTGGTCGAGTTATTTAATAATTCCTTAAACTTTGTTTCCAAAAGTGAATCCTGGGATGAGTATTTGCAACACCACTGATGTGTACACTGCAGCCTCTGTAATTGGTCAAGAACTCCAATTACTGATCGACGAACATGGTCCTGAGGATTTTGAATCTTTAATGGTTCGAATCATAAACGTGTTGGAGGAGCTGGAATTCTGCGTCTGTCAGTCAGCTGAAGATGAGCGTGAAATTGAGGAACTTCAAGAGCTGCATGATGCACTCAAAAAAGATAGGAATGAATCCGAGCTGCAGGACTTTGCATTGGTAATCTAAACTTGTAATTTAAACCAGCGATTGAGATGTTTTGCATATTTCGCCATTTAAAATCCGTCGGAATGTATGCATAATTATTCTCTTTATTGGCTCAGAATGCGTTAGTCATTTCTTTTAAACACTAATAGGACTTGGATCTTATGCAACAAAGTTGGTACAACGAAACTCAAAAGCTGATGGATCGGATTGCACTATTGGAAACTGAAAAACAGCGTCTGAAATACCAATTAGAGAACGCTGAAGAGGAAGCCGAAACCCACAGACCTCAACAGCCCCGCGTTTCCGACCTCGTGTCGGGTAAGATGTCGCACCAGCGTCCACCCAGCCTGCCTCTTAGGTCTGTTGAGGTAGATAAAATTATCGCGCAAACCGAAGAACGACTTCTGCTGGCACAGCAGGAAAGTGAGTTTAAGGCAAGTATTAATGCATGTTTATCGATAGCTTAATCTGTTAAGAAACTTTCAATTAATTTTTATGCTACCTGTGCGTAAAATGAAACGAGACGATATCTCACCTTCGTCGCGGTAGTCATGTGAACACGTTGTGGTACTTTTTTAACTAAACCATACTGTGTAATCTTCGTGTTTTCCAGAGTTATCAAATTTTGTCTGAAAGTTTTTAATATAACCTTATTCCTGGTCAAGGTAGTGCTGCCGATCTACAATTGATTTGCTTACTTAAAACTGGCCTGCTTAATCAGGCTCGAGAGATCAAAGAAACGAAGAAAGAAATTCTTTTCGTGGAGGCCTATTTGGATGCGGTAAGTTTTATTTTCAGATTCTCAACTCACCTCTCCTTTCTGGGGAGTAAAATTTAAGTCTTGGGGCTATTGCAACTGTAGGTATTTAATAATTCTTTTATTTAATCTGAAGGCACCTAATCATGTTTCCCCCGGAGTCCCATCCCCATCTCCACGTCCTGTTGTGTTGTAACTCGGCTCATGGGCTTTTTAGTTATTTCAATACTTAGTTGCGTCAAATTCATCGCCACGTTATCACGTGGTTTACATTAATATTTATTATGGAATCCCGTCTTCCCCGTTCTGCTTTGGTTCTTTGTTCCGATCACCAGATTTGTATATGTCACGCTTTTGCACAGGCTACATTGTCTTTAAGTCGTTAAAATCCGATAAGTAGTATTGTTTGAATTTAGGTGGGCTTAGCGTATTAACATATTCAAGCTTCATCCCCAAGAATTCTTACATTTACCCATGTTTTTCTGTAACCATTAAGCTAGGCTGAAGAAGAGGTCTGTCGCCTTGCGCGGGAGTCCGGTCAAAATATGGCTAAGAAGTTTTCAACTCCAATGAACCAACTTAACTCGGAACAGATGGAGTTAGAAACGCAATTGTGTATTTGTGAACGCGAGCTTGAGGAGCTCTCCCTTCTGATGGAGTGCATGCAGCAGGTGAGTTAAACCCTTAGTGTCAAATCTGAATAAACGTCCAGTGCAATTCGTCAAGTTTCCGCTTTACTGGTTCCATCTCTTTGCCCTCTTATATTGATGTTTTTCGCCTCTACGCGCAGTGAGCCTTTGACGATAAGTAACCTTTGCGGCACACCAAGCATCTTAAATAGATTGTGTAGATGAACTGTCGAAAATCTAATTACAACCACTTTGACTCATGGTACGTTCCAGGGTTCTAATTCATCTGTTTGCTTAGGTTTTGTACCTAAGCCTCGTTTACTGGCTGTTCTATAAGTCGGATCTATATAGTCTTGGTACTCGAAATTAAAAACACGGTTTAAACATTATTTACAAATTACAGCAATTCGTTCTAAATGGTGCTTAATAAATTGTACTTTGGCTTTCGGCTTGCTAGCGCAAGGAACTTGTTCTTCTTGATCATGAGTGCCACCAAAAATTTGGTAAACGACTGCGGTTAGGAGTTTAAGTACGTTGTCGTCTACGACTTTTCGGAATTTAACCGATTTTTACAGTTCTGGATAAATGAACTCGATTTTGGTAAGGAGTTTGTGGATCTAAAATGTGGTTTTTCCTACATTCACAAGAACATTTTATTGTGTAAAGTGGTAGTTCTGAATATTGCCCGTTGGTATGCTCGAAATTTGACTAGAGCTATCCGAGGTAATTTTGTGTGAAGTAAAGAGGGCCCTCAACCCATATTCCTATTACTTTAATGTTTTTTAAAACTGATTTCGCGCTAACTTGATGGTACTCAGGTTGAATCCCCAATGAGTCCGCCAATGCCATTGCACATTGCTCCCGGCCAGGGTCTCGAATCAGCTGAAACGACGCGAGACCGAGTGGACCAGGACAGTCTTCTCGCATTGGAGCAGTTGCGGAACTTGTTGTACAAACGTAACAATCTGCGTTGTCGCCTGATTGAATTGAAAGCCAGCTTGGATGCAATTTCGAAAAAGGCGAAAGAGTATGTGTCAACTAAGTTGAATGTTTGGTGTTTATGCCATAATAAATTAGGCTCTCATTTAAATCTAGGGAAACGCATTGTAGTTCAGCAAATATGAGTCATGATTGCTCAAAAGGCTTATTAACAAGTGATCCTGATTTTCTGTTTGCTTATACTAGTTTCCTGAACTTTTGGAACAACAAAATTCATGAATGCGTTTTTTTAATATTCCTCCCATAGAGAAGTTGTGTACGGCCCATTACCAAGAGAGCCATTGGATAAATTACGACCAGATTGCGTCCACGTAAAGCCTGGGATCAAGTCGCTGTAAGTTCCTGCTAATATGATTATGACCATTTGACGCCTCGGTCCTAATATAATATAACCGAGGTTTTAAGGGTTTCGCAATTATCGCCTTTTAGGTTCGTCGACCTTCTAAGGCGGATCTCAAAGTAGATGGTCTAATAGAGTGCATTTTCAATTTTTCTTGTCCTTCTGTTGTTCTGTTTTTCTTATTTCGTTGGCGTCAAATCACTTAAAACATCGTCGTCTGTGATAGTCCAGTTGTTGCATATTTATAAACATTAATTTTCGAGATCGAGTACTTAATTTGTTCCAATAAATGTGTTGCCTATTTGCATGGCTCGTCCTTCAGGTTATTGTTCTTTTTCAATAAACTGTTCACTTAATGGTAATTAGGATTAACGTCCGGCATTGCTCGCGCTTTACTTTTAGCCACCCCTCCGACGCATGAATTATCGGAAAATGTTAAATCGCTAAATGGTAAACAGTACAAGTCGGTACCTCAGCGTGTCCCAAAATGTCACGCGTTACCGATGGAAAAAAGTAAAGGTTTCAGCGCAAGTAGTGGATTCCCCTTGTTTGGCTCGTCAGCGTCTCCACAAGCAAGCTGTCAGGCAAAACAGTCCAATTTAGGTATAAGCTTGTGCAAATAGTTCTCGGGAATGTACGCTGATTAGATGTGTGCCATTTCATTCGTAAGCAATCGAAAGAACGACGCTAAATGCATAATTCCACCGGTCTTCAAGAATTGTAGATCCGGATTTAGTTACAACCGTCCCATAAAGCATTGATAAAATATGCTTAGTTGCCAAAGTCAAAAATATTTCTGTCATTCGTAAATGCTCATTTCTTTGTAATAACCTAATTCCGCAAAAGTTTAATTTGATCGAGATACACTCATCACAAAAGCCCAATCAAAGGAGGAGTCGAAAAATTATTTTATAATTATTTTGTGCTTTACAATCTCTGATCTTAATTTATTCAATTTATTATTTGTCACCCAACTAAGCAAGTGTAGACAATAAAGATTATAAATCACAGGCATTTTAGATATTTCAAACCTACCTTTGCATTAAAGTTTAACCCATGATTTTTTTGTTTAAGTTCACCAACTCGTCCTTCAAAATCAAGCGGTGGGTATGTTTTCAGGTAGTCTTCTTTTTGACCATTTAACGTTTTTCTTCCAGTCGCACACTTAAATGCTTAATCATCAGCCTTTTCATGCGGACCACCAAACAATACATGCAAGCTCTCCAGAAAATGGCATGTCCCATGATATGCATGGAATGAAAGTAAATTAGTTTTTGTAAACATTTTTCCCAGATGTACTTTAATACGGACTTACCGTTTCATCTTCTTTTTGGAAGCTGGCACATTGATACAGTATC
This sequence comes from Mesocestoides corti, assembly GCA_900604375.1. Taxonomy (NCBI): domain Eukaryota; kingdom Metazoa; phylum Platyhelminthes; class Cestoda; order Cyclophyllidea; family Mesocestoididae; genus Mesocestoides; species Mesocestoides corti. The sequence goes on along the minus strand of UXSR01005407.1, from coordinate 77,724 downwards.
AAGTATTTCGTTAAGTTATATTTAATTGTTTTTTAGAATTAGTAGGTGCCTGTGTGGGAGTTTTCCTTCTTGCTGTTTTATATGAAGGTCTAAAGGTATGTTCGTCGCCCGCTTTAAATTTCTATTTATTCTATTGGTGCTGTGAAAACCTGGTATGCCCGCAATCCTCATAAAGCTAGAATTTTTTTTATTAAACTTATATTCTTAACTTATTTTACACATTGGATCTACTTTCATTACTTTAGAGCATACGCGAACGCTTGTTGGTGCGTACGTTGAAAAAAAATAACGAAAATATACCTCACTTATCGTCAACATGCAATCACACCAATCACGCACATATGGAAGAGACAGGCGGACCTTCTACGCCTGCTGTAACCGATGAGTTGCAGGTTCCGTACGGAAACACAGTCTTTCCGTTAATTCGAAGAACCGGCGACGCGTGAGTCGTTATTTAATGGTAGTGGTAGCTGACCACAAACAAAAGTGTTTGTTTCTGCTTCATTCTTGCCCTTCTTTCAATCAGGAATGGCTGTATCTTTCCTTATTAATAGGTTGTCTTTTATATTATTATGTACCCTACACCTTTCACGTGACGACTTGTAAAAACATATGGCAAAAAAATAACAATACTATAAATGCGAATAATTTGTCTAAGTGTGTAGGAATAATGTTTTGTTTGAAACAGTCTTTATGAAACTTAGCTTTGTGGGGGAAATAGTTAATAACTGCATATATCTGGGTGGAAATTACGATCAGAATGTGGTCCAGTCCTAATTTCTGTGCTGGGCACGCATTCCTTTACTCGATCTGTGAAGAATTACCACATGTAGGATATTAACTTATTTAATGAAGGTTATTTTTAATTGAATTAAAATGCGCTCGCCTAATAGTGGTGTAGAGCCTCCTTACATGAATTTTAGCTCAATGGGGACACAGATCACAACCAGGTGACGTGATATTCTGCAATATGTAACTCCATAAAATTTTTATCCAATTGTTGGGCCTCTTTTACCGAGATGCATCTCGTAACTTCGTTACTTGTTAATCCTTCCGTTGTGTCATATAAGCCCATTGTATTTTATTCGGTGTCCAACACTTTCAACACCTCGCCGACTCCTAAGCATGAAGCTCACTTATCATAACCTTGAAATCTTTTCCTAACTTTTACCTAACTTCAAAAATTGCGACTAACTTCGGCCCAATGTTCCCCACTTTGATAAGGGTGGTTTTGAGGTAGTCTCGTAAGCAAACCTGTGATAAAACATCAAGTTACATTTTCAGTGGTTCTGAGCCACTAAGATAATCTCAAATCTACGAAAATACCGTCGGTCATAAAGAAGCCATTTATCCTATTGCTATAATTGCTTCAATTATAATCGGAGTATTCGCATATTTTCCACTTAAGTTCCACATGTCGATTTTCATGAAGTCAGGAAGTAACCTGTTAGCTCTTAAGTTTTTAAATTATTGCTCTCAGGATGAAATCATCGACATAGTTGCTATAGTCACGCCGCTAACAAGCAGTAAATATTTAGCGTCGAAGTGGACGGTTGCGCACAGGAATGTTAGTTGTGCAAAGTTATTTTTGTTACGTTAAACGCTAAAAATTTTAATTATCTTATTTAGAAGATATCAAAGAGGTTTAGTCACAAGCCATTGCGGTCTTACGTAGTACGTGTCTATCTTGATTCACAAAGATATCCCTTTACTGGCCGACATGGTCATCGTCACCGTGAAAATTCACAGCCTCACTTTAGGCTGGGGAAATTGAATTAAACTAAACAGTTATCTGGTAGTTCAATATCGCTTCCTCCAAGGCCTAACTCGTTAAAGTTTTGTTCTATCTCTGCCTCACAGGTGGGGTGGCTACTGTTCTCTTCAGCACCTCCTCCAGACGCTCCTGCATGTGCTCCAGCTTTTTATTTCCTACATGCTTATGCTGATTATCATGACTTATAATGTGTACGTGTGCGTCGCTCTCCTCGTCGGTGCGGGTCTCGGCTACTTTCTTTTCTTCCGTAATCAGTTTATCATCGTGGGAAATAAGGAATGCTGCCATTGAACACATCGATCAGTGTCTTTCACGCGTTTGCTCTCCCTCGTCGGTCAATCGTTGTACTGGTGCTGATTTCTTTCCTTATTTGCTATTATATATTAGGATGATAAGCCCTGGTGGGTGTTGACTATTATATTAAAAGTCTTTGTCAATTTCCTCTTGCATTACTGAATCCAGACCAATTTCCCAGACGTTGGTTGCCAGTCGTCGAACCTGGTGATAACAGCCATGAGCCCCACAGATCTGCTGTACAACCCAACTGTTATTCCTAGTCTTGAATCCTATTTGCGGCATCCCTTTACTTTTTTAATCAGGGTCTTAGTGGGTATTCCTGCCGAGTGCTCGTCGAAATTGTGTTTCTACAACGTTTCTCCATAATGCTCCCTTTCCTTAATAAACAACACGATAGCAGTGATAGTCCGCACATTGGGATCTGTGTTTTCTAGTACTGCCATATCTCCGTTCTTCGTCGGAACTAAGAGGAAACCTTGTTAAGTTTTGATAATGTATCTATAAACTCACGTTTTTGCAGATTTTTAGTTCGATTTAATAGTCCTGGGTTTTTGTTTTGGTCCCGATGGTGTTTAATGGTTGATATCGTTTTTCAACCTTGATCAGTTTAAATGTAACTGAGTGTATTCGACCCCAAGCCAATGAGAATTCGGTCCGTACAGAGGTTAGAAGGATTAAGGCAGCGTAGGCTCATGGCGCCAAACGACCAAGGATGCTCTGAGCAAAATTCTCATTGTAAATTACCTTCGGGCAGATAGCGGCGAATGGCTGGACTGGCTTCGTTCAGGTATCACAGATCGGGAGCCTAATTCCAGTTTGGGATCTTCTGTGGTGCGCTGCGCACGCTGTGGCATACCCGTTATGCAATGACGCAGCTGTTTATTCAATAATGTAGTCTTGTGCACGCGTAGTTGTGTTGAGGTAAGTTGATACGTATATTAAGCGACAAGTGTGTTTACCTTGGGGTTTCTAGGGGTTGGTCATTCCAAATTTTCACTGACCTGCGCAAACAACCAGTATCTGGTGATTGTCGGGGTCGACCAGATTCGCTGTGTGGTGCGGACGCTGGCCACTTTCCGGTTGTTATAACTACCATTTTTAACTGTCACCAGTTTTTCAGGAACTCTTGTAAAGGTGATATGAATTTATTTGCTGGTGAAAGGTAAAAAAGTAGGATCCAAATTAACGGTACTGCATACTGCCGGTGTGTCGCATTACTCGTAGTCTTAGAAAAGAGCATGCGGCACCTTACCATAAAGTCAATGGGATAGCTTATAGCATGCAAGAAAGCCAATTAAAATTACTCTATTGGTGATATCCAAGGCGTCCCAAAGATTTCTGGATGTTTGGGTTACGTTGAGGGGTTAATAGATGTCAGCCCCAATGGCCTGGTTAGGCACCACAACTGAGACTAGCACTCCAGGCTTGTTTTGACATTTCGTTTTTCCCGCAGTTAGCGAGCACATTTATCCGACCCCTTTTTCTAAATACTAGCTTGCCGCATAAACAATTTTGATTTGAATAAATGGTTTCATTTTTGTTTTGACGGACTTCCACCAATATTGGGAGTTTTCCTTTCATTGCCTCAACTAAGGAAAAAGAAACTAAGCATGATAAAATGGTCAGACAAGTTAAGAATATGTAACTGGACTTTACGGTTTTAGAATTATGGAGTTAGTCGTGGCTCGTGTGATCGTTCAATTACTTCTATTTATATCCTCAATTTTTACTACAACTGCATGCCAATTCCATGTGTGAACACACGAATCTGTTGTTTCTCGGGTAGTAAACAGTAAACTGCTGACCATTGTAGTTTTTTAGCATGAGAAATTTGAGCACTTATGAGCCCTGACAACAGTTTTGTACAGCGGGCAAAGTTCCTGACTGAGGAAACATTCGAAGACGACCAAATTCCTGTCTCATGTATTGTGGATGTCGCCAAAAGCGGCAGGTCTTTTTCCAACTAGCTTTATTTGCAAAAACAGATTGTATGACATCTTCTCTGTGCGGTTCGTTCTTTTCCACTATTTCAGGTAAATTAAGTTTTAACCCAGGTAGTGCTGGCAGCGCTCCCACCGTTTGAACCGACACAAACTAATTTGCACTATTAATAACATCATCGAAAATATTTGTGGCCTTTTGAAGATTGTGAGTTTCCAATAAAAATGGAAGGACTTAAAATTTTAAACATGACCAACTACTATAATATTCATCTCTGACTGGTAAAAGGTGTTCTGCATAAAATGATCTGACATCTGAAGTCAGAAGCAAAACAGAACCTCTCATTTGTCTGGTCAGATTGTGACATGAATTACGAGTAATAAAGCTAGCATTGGAAATATCTAGAAAAGCACCAGTGACTTCAGGCAAACCGTTACCATTCCGATAAAAAGCGATTCACCATAGGTAAAGTGCAATTTTAGACTTGACGTACAACAAGCATTACAAAACCCGCTAATATGCAGTGAAGTGATGCGTGCATGTGCTTGCACGAACTATCATTTGCATTCGCTGCATCAAGTAACATTGTTGTAACGAACCGCAATCAGACCATTCAAGCACCCTTGATTGTGGTTAGTTAATTGCTATACTTTGGTCACATCTTGCCTTGGCAGCGAAACTCACCCCTACCCAAAATGCAACTTCCAATTAAAATACTTTAGACAAAGTTCATGGTGTGTGTTATTTAAAGTCGAAACCGATATATTAACCTACATGTCTATCATGGGAAGTCGCTATTTGTAGACAAGCTGAATTAAAACCTACCGTGGAGTTGATAAAAATTCATTAATTGACCGTCCATTTACCGGCTCAAGTGCCATAAAAATGTTCTGAACTGGTGCGTTAGAAAAAAAATAAGGCGATTTCGGTTCCAAAAGACGCAATGTGCGCAACCTTTGGGAAGCATGCCTTTTAACATTTCGAAAATACTTCCAATCACACGCAGATCGAGCACTGCAGTGAAATCTGAAAAAATGACACCATAAACCCTTGTAAATAAGAGGAAATCTGGTCATCTTGCTACCCTGAACACTTCACGTGCTATATGGAGCCATTAACCTGACATCTGATTTATCCAGTCTGGTTCAGAGATAGCCATGTTGAAATTTGCCTCTAGCTCAGATGGCTCAGATTATCTACACAACTGACTTACAAAAGCCTTTTGATTGTATGCGACCCTCTGGAACTACATTCGGCACCCCAGCGTCATTTACCTCTCTTATTCCAAGTTTACGAAACCTTATGTGGTGATCACGTGGACCCCTTCGTAATCGCAGCCCTGACCGAGACCAGGTTTCAATTTGTTCCAAAATAAAACAAAATCACTGCCGATATGTGCAAAGAAATCCTTATCACTTGTTGGATGACGCACAAATTATTTGAATTTGGCGTTGTAAATACGTGCGACAACTGGAATCATATATTAATTACGCTTTACTTAAAACAACATTTTAAATACATAAATGGGCTTAACAAGAGTCTGCTTAAGGGGTTGGCAGCCACCGCAGATTAAACCAAGCCCTTTTAAAATCAACATTATTTGGAAATTTTAGTAAGAAATTGTGCTAAATAGCCTCTACACTCATCCTCATCGTAATCTTTTAGAACTCGTACTAATAATGTGCAGTTTTGAATTAAAGAATTTCCAGAGCAGAATCTCATAGATTGTGCACTAAGTTTTTTGAATAGTCTTAAAATGGTGTCAAGTATGCCACACCCAAGTTTTATTAGTTTTTTTGACCTATTCAGTAGACAAATTAGTAAGTTCCTGAAAGGCAAAAGGAGGATATCAAGACAGGGTAAGTGGCCGAAATGTTCGTAACACCACAATTCATAGATAATAGAGAATTACAGTGAATTTTACATCGTTTGGGTAGTAAATCATTGAGCATGGCATCTTGAAATTGTTGAAAGTTCCTAATTGACTTTATAGTCCCTTGAAATTAGTCGGCAGGTAGGAGTTTTAGGGGTTCCTATTGATGAAAAAGACTTTAAAAGTTAATTCTAGAGACTGGTCAGCTACGCCTAGTCTATAACATTTATGCTACAGACTAAATTTCACGGATCAAACATGGCAATAGCAGTGCCAAGATAAGAACCGTTAATAATGAAATTTTTTTAAATTTGGTGTGGCTTTTAACAGGCAAAGCGTGTCGATTAATTTTCATTCATTAGTATTACACTGCTTCAAAACAAATGCCTCTTAGAGTCTATGTCTTTCATTACAGGAAAATGAATTAATGAAAGGATTAACAAAGCAACGAAGGATTGACCAACTTTGTGGAAGAATTTTCGGTCGAGTCCATTTCCTCAAAATGAGTTAGTAGTAAAATTGCAATCTTGGATTTCAGGCAGACAAAGCAGACATTGAGTATGAATGAGAAGCACGACAGTCGCTACTTGTTTACGATGAGTGCATCAGGCCTTTTTTCGGTTGTCCAACAAGCACGGTTATATCACTACACGGACTTGTCTATGAAAACCAGACCTAAAAATTTCATGAAATAGAAAACACACTTAATCGCAATTAGAAGAATACGACACTGATGATTAATCATTGCCTTGTGATATTTGACAGCTAAACTGAAGACATCTATTGTGTGATTTTGAGCTAACCTTGACTTGACCTGTAGTAACTGGCGTCATGTACAGCCTCGTCATTCCATTTGACAACTAGGTATTCCAAATTATTGAATCGGTACAAGGTAATGTCCGATTACAAGTTTATTTTAAATTTAATACAACTTCTATTGAAATTGGAATAAATTCAGGAACGTGTCATCAAAATTATAATGTAAGACAAAATTACGAAAATTACTAACCAAAGCGCTCAAAGACTGATATTACCTATGCAGCCCATACTGTAGGGAAGACCGTATCCTGACAAACCCTAGAGACAGAGTTCTTGAGTTTAATGTCCTTTCTGCAAAACTGAAATCTGCCTAAGACAAACGTGGCTTAACGAAGACCAGATATGTGTATTTGTGCGCGCGTACATGGAATATTCGTGGTCACCTTTTGCTGTCATTGCGATACGGTGGATTTTAAACCGTCTGAACAGCAGATGTGAGATTGACATGTCATCATTTTCAACTAGGTGTGTCATCTCCACAGCTGCAATAACACTTATAAACTAAAAAGATGTAGGTGCACTTGAGTTCATACCACTTGTTGGCTTCAGTCCAACGCCATTTCAATGCCTCTCAAATCGGTGATGGCAACTACAGTTACAGTTAATTTGCTACTGGCTTCATGAAATTGAGATTGCAAGCAGCACTTCAAATCCAAGCCAAAAAACCCACTTTAATCTCGCCAACTTTCCTAAACTTTGCAGTGTCGCTTTGTTTCTATTTGGGACGAGTATGGAGTAGGCAATGGAGCTTTAACCAGTCACATCTTTCCGACAATAACAAGCACATAACTTATGTTAAGTAAAGTACTAGACAATTTACTTTAAACACGCAATACTCAGTTGCAACGTTCACTGGCATCACTTAATGTGGTGCTGTGGTTTCAAATGAAGCAGAATCAGTTCGCGTCCTAGGTATGCCTCATTGTTAGTTTAACTTTTAGCAGATCAATCTTGGAAATATGGGGAAACCATCCATAAAATTCCTGTTTTTCACAAAAGAAACATTCAAAGCATTATTCACTGGACTATACAAAATACTATTCGTTAAGATGGATGATGCACCTCACACTTGAACGCCAATCCATGAATATCAAGGCACCTTACCCCCCAGAACTTCACACAAGCACTTACTCTTGTGGTATATAGCCATAATTGCACAATTAAGTGAGTAGCTGTCGATCTAAGTGCAAAATAAGGGTGACCAGTAGATGCCAACCAGGTCAGAGATTTGCAACAATGAGTATGATTGGAAGTAGGCATAAGACCAAACATTTTTAAATGGGTTATAGTTATTTTTTAGTGTCAATGAGTATATGCATCAAGTTCTGAGGCGATAATTTGCTCATTTAACGGAGTGGTCGCAGTACCCACTTTCTCATGTTTGAAGTAAAGATGAGACAATTCCTTAATGCTCCTGTTCTGTCCAAATGAAGTAAATTTCTGTAGTCCTTCTGTCTGTGGCTCAATTATATCGAGTAGAGATTCTCAATAATACTGGGGTTCCATTGTTTTTCCTCCACCCACGCAGGTGACTGAACAGCGCCCTTCGCTTGCCATGCGGCAGGTCTATTTTTTGGCATTGCTTCCGTGAAGGTGATTGGTGGATGCTCAAACAAGCATGAACTTCGTCTTTTGAATAGAAGGGGGGGGCTGGCTATCTTTGGTCGAAAGGTATTTCCTGTCGGTGTGAATAGCACCGATGGGGCCAGAAGTATCTTCCATTTGGAATATTATGTAATGAAATTGTGAAATACTAATCTAGTTTGTCGTACCTGCCAGGAAAAACGTTTCGGGTTGCATGAACATTTGTGCTAAAACTCAAGGTGTGCTACAAAATGAAGCACTTCAATTGCACATTGATGTGTTGCATATAAACTAACTTTGAGTTCATAATATGTTACTTAAAAATACTCTAGTCACTAGGGGTAGTATAAAAGAGACTTCCATTCTTACTAAACTCATGCAGAAAAGAATCCCTGCTAGGAAACTTCATGCAGTCAATTAGAAAGTGCTGGAAGTGCACAAATGATTGAAAGTCACTCAGGATGTGGCACAGCTACTCTCGTGAAGTTAGGAGTTCATCAACAAAAGAATTGGTAAAGCTTTCTCTGGCCTAAAAACGTAAGGCATTTTCTCAGTTATTTAATGAATGCTTTTATAAATAATCAAAACACAAAGGGAAAATTTTTCGTATAAAGATCAAAACATTTGAGAAAAGTACCCCGACAAACAAGGCAGCGTAGAACTTTTTTGTCCTTTTTTAAGCCTCTGGGTAGTCATTTGGTTATTTGTATAAATAATTACCCACTACGCTGACAGTCAGACGTCCGCCTATGATATCAATCCCTTATTTTGTCTAAAAATGTTTAATATGGAAATCGGCGTTTGCTTTGACTGCTAACATACCATCAACACATCCCAATTGAGATTTGCATTCTATTTCAATAAGGCCACCACCAGGTTGGGGTCATAAAAAACAGAAAAATAAATGCAGCTTTTTTCTTCATTTTTATGTCAACAAAAAATTTAAGTTGATTTATGTCATATAAATCCTTCCTAATGTGGCTTTTTCAGTGTCCCTTTTGAATCGGTTTTATAGAAAATGAGTTTATTATGATTTCAGATGGAAAAGTAACATCTTTATATAACATTACTTTGTTCTTGTGCTATAATGTCAGTATCCGTTTTTCGTTGCTAAAAATATTCTGATTAATTAGATGGAAGCATATAAATACTTGGCAAATAGTCTTGTCACCGAATACTCAAGAAATCAAGCCATGTTAATAAATGTCCAATTTGGCACTCATTGAGTCACGCAATTCCAATTGAATTCTACGACATTTTCTCCCTAAATTTGCAGAGTTGACAACTAGCACTTGCACATTCGATTTAGGCTTGTTTAATAACTAATATACTAACCATACATTAAGTCCTTAACACCCTAACAATTCAAAAGAATTGGAGAAAGTTTCGATAAGGTTTGTTCAAAGCTCTGCGTCTTGAACAATAGGTATTCCTTTATATTACATGATCTAATACAAGAAATCAGATCCATAGCGAAATGATCTTAAAAGGGATGGACCAAAACAGGCTAATGGGCCTTCAGGTTCCATTGGCAACGTCTATAGAGGCCAATTTGTCCACCTGAACTGCAACGAAGGCATTTAGCAAGCCACTAGAGCCAACGCTTTACATGTAAACAAGCGTTTTGAAGTTTCAAAGGCTGCAGAATCCAGTTTTGAGTTTGTTAATTGAAATGTTCAAGTGCAATTAGGTCGCAGTTTGATTCCATCAATCATGAGTCCTACATACTATAACCCAGTCTTCTGCGTGCTACCCAATAAAACAAAATATTCTGGAATTTTACTAAAATCAACGGGAGGTATTGAATTAACTTCACAAAATTTTTGCCAAAAAATAACAAACTTCTTTTACAACTGTAGGGCTTGAATCAATAACCTTAGCCATTGGGCTGTGACAAGCAATAAATTTTCTCGTTACTACACTCCAAGGTGTAAGTGTTTATGTTGACACAAGAATTCAGCAACTTGATTGGTTTGAAAGAATACGAAATATGATATACCTGTATTGGTTGATAAATATTGATTAGATCGCTCCTATAGGTCATTAGATGCTCTCTTAAAAATATTGAAAAGTAAGAACGGTAAAATTGATCACAAACTGCATTTTCGTAAAAATGAAAATTTAGAATTTGAGCATATATTTAGGCCTTCAATTATACTTTTTACTAGAGCAGATAAACTTATGATTAAATTAAACTGAAAAGTAGACTAACGGGAACGTTGACAGAGTCTCCATGCGGTTAGTTAAGAGCCCCTACCTGGATACTTCAAAATGTCAGAGTATGTAAGTCTGGTAAATTGATTGGGGCATGCTACGCAATTAAAAATACTTGTCCAAAATAAAACACTTGGTTTAACATTTTCTTATTGGTTATATAAATGCCTCTATAGTGCCTTGACGAACTACAAGTTGCTACAGAGCTAACACGAAAAGTGTAATGGCCTGTTGGTGCTGTTGTGAAGTGTGATATTTCATGTCTGTTAGTATACTTATGTATGTTTAGTTACGTTAATACTTTTTTCTCTTGGTCATTCTTTTTATCCCGATGCCTCTATATTCTTATCTTTTATGCTGACACGTGATCATTCATCCTTGAGCATATACCTCCACTGTCAATATTACAATACAACGAGCAGATTGTAATACGCATTCTGCATCATTCAAATTCGAATAAATTGAATCCATCACCAGCCGTGTTCACCCTACGTACGTCCGCGACCCATACACATACACAGCTTTGCGTGCACAGGAATTTGACACCCAAATTACTGTTTGAGAGGATCCAATGACTGCTCGAGACGATCTATCGCCTTCACACATCATGCAAGTTATAGTGCAACAGCGTCTGAAATATAAAAATCCTTGCTTAACTTCAGGACTAGAAAATGGGCCTCTAAAAAGTGATGTTGTCGTGATTACTCTTTTTCAACTCGCTCCTACAACTTTGTCGTCTTATGAAGACTTCGCCAACCGCCTAGACCAAACAACAGAATTAAATAAATTATTTTGCTATACTTTTTTACTAAAATGCATACGAGTCAAACTGCATGTCAATAATTAGGTTTTAGTGTTGCACTCCATTACGTGATCTCTCAATTGAGGTTTACTTTAAACTGGCTTTTTAAGTTTCACCGCAAATGAATTGCGGGTTTCAACCAATTAACGGTTGGGTTGCACCGAAGTTATGTCCGGTAGATTGTCTCATGAAGTTGAAAACTTTTTTGCCGTACGCATTATTTTTTACTAGTTTACAACTTTAATAGGAAATCGATGCTATAACCACTTCAGGTGCTGGAGGTAAACAGCGGGTTGATTTTAAATATCCTTGAAATATATGCATTGGCTCTGTAACAGTGGGGTCCCAGTCAAATTTCCACCGAAATATAGCGGTATCTTTTTTGCGGAAAACTGTTTCTATCAATGGGCCGAAATCAAATTTCCGCAGCTGCTATTCTACTGGCCATTTAAATGTCTGACATATTTGGCTCGGAACTTTCTCACTTGCTTTATTTAGTAACCTACTACATAAGCAAATCACTAGTATTTCGCGACGTGTTATTGTGGCCATGCCTTAGGCTTATATGTGTTGTGGCCGGTTTGGTTGTTGCCGGTGCATGGACCTCATTTTACGAAGTGTACTGTTGCTTTCCCTTCCTGCTTTTTGCAGTTATTGACATGCTAAGACCTAGTTTTTGGCATCAAGACCTTCTTTAGTGCACTTATTGTGCGCATCATACAAGGCCATTTTTTTCTGAATGATTGGACAAATGCAGTACCAAGTCATGACGGTGTTATTTTAGTGTGAACACATATATTTACATACGGGTGCCAAAACCTGGCTGCTTTCACTGTAACACTGATTTGTCCGTTAGTTGGAAGCATTCAGAGATACTGCTGACTATTGGATATACCAACTGCCGGGCGTAACTCAAATGATCCGATTCCGAAAAGTCATTACATATTTTATTTCAGTTCCAACAACAAGCTGGATCGTGCAGGTAGATCCGAAGACAAATTTGCCCTTTTATTACAACTTTTTGACAAAAGAATCTACATGGGATATTCCTGACGATTACCAGGCCTATCTTGAAGCGTATGAGGTCTACCTTCAACGTAACAAAGGGAAGAAAAAAGACGATAGTGATATGATGACTCAAATTCACATAATGCCTGAAGGCAACGCTAGAAAGCGTCGTCGCATTAGGCGTGCTTGGATGCGTTCAGAAGAGGAAAGATCGATTTCAGGGGCTCATCATGAGAATGCACCCATCGAATTCTTGTCAGAATATATTGCTTATAGCAGCTCCTCTTCAGATAACGATTCCTCGTGTTCAAGGTCCCCTGATCGATCTAGATCCCCCGAGTCGATGGCGGACGTGAGCTCTGTGAAAAATGAAGAACCAGTGCCGCAACTTGAATCTGTTTTCATCGGACCTCAATTGCCTCCACCTCTCCAGAAGGAGTCTACTGTTACCAATCTCCATGACTTAAGTCAGCTCCTACTAGACAAGTTCGCCGTAGTCGACCCCGAGCACGACAAGTTATCTTCTCTTCAAGTTGCATATCTTCAATTTACTGTGAGTATATGAACTGTCTAAGGTCACCCATTCATTTCGTTTTCCACTCAACCGCAACGTTTGACTACACTTTTAGACGCGTTTAGAGGACTGGAAAGCTGGGTATCTGTCAGAAGAGCGCTATAAAGAAAAGTTACAAGAAGTTAATAACTTTCTCTGTGATTATGAGCAATCATCCCTTCCGTCCGGCTGGAGATGTGTGTGGGACCCGTAAGTAGGATTATTCTCATTTAACGTCTCCCTTGAAGTCAATTGCAATCACCACCTAATTGGTTTTAGTGAAAACAAGCGCTACATCTACAAATCATCTTCGTTTCCGTCCGAACAGTACCAACGGCCACCTGTAGAAACAAATAATGCGTGCCCAATTGAACCTACTTGCTCGATTCCTGTTTGTCAAACTTCAGTGCCTGAAAATGGACCCGACCCTGAAATTCATCTGAGTGAAAATGTAATCAATTATTTGAGCTTTTTAATAGTTGCTGGTGACTCTGAAATTGGGGTTTGATCTAAAATGACGTGCACTAAAAGCCAATTACCTGTGTTGGTATGGAGTTTGACTTACATTGATTGTTAAAGTCAAATTGTTTAATTGGTATGGTCCCTCTTGTAGATTGGAATGAATTTAACACAACTGAAGGGGGAAATCGAGCTAATTTGATCACTCTTTATTGATATTAATGCGTGGGGCCATTACTACTTTCAACGTTTTAGGACAATACGGATAACGTGAGACCTCAAGCAGATGATGCCACTCAAATGTATGAACCAACAGAACTGGATGGCCAGACAACATTGACGTTAGTGGACACCTCGGAGACTTTTCTTTGTTCCAACAGCCCTAAGTGTGACCTTGAGAGTGGCCGTTCAAACTCCGCTAAAACCCACGAAGCGACATCCAAGGACATTCAGGTAAATGTAGGAATACCATGAGCGAATGAGGCGTTTTCTTCCACAGCACCAAAATGCGCTGTCACATTTTAGAGTGAGACGATTGCTCCAGACGAATCGATGACTGATTCAGCAAGTGGTCAAGTTGACTTGGATTATGAATCAGGCGTACCCACAGAAATGGCTAATTCACCAGCAACGAAGTCAAAGAGGAAAATTCAAAAAATGGTACCGTTGGTCAATTCGTTGCTTACTTGATTTTCATTTTTCTTGTCAATATTAGCTCTAATTTTAGGACCCAAAATCAGAAGTTCTCGTGTCAAAGAAGGATATGCCGAATCTCCTCGACAAGTGGCAAAAAGTTCAAGAAAGTTTGTAGAGCAGAAGCAATACGTTCTTTGTTTTTTTTAAGAAGATGCATCCAAACTGATGTCCTCTTTTTGCAACTTGAGTACGTCTACCGAACCTCGCAATTGGCAAGCAACCTAGGCCTCAGGCGATTTAGAATTATCGATGGTTGGTGAACAAGGATAATTTTTCTAAATGAATGAAAGCTTCTATGGTGATCAGGTCTGTGTCGATTAGTTCAGTAAGTAGCCGACATAAAATCAGAATCAGGGTAATGTACCGCGCTTGCTGGGTCCTAAATAAATCAAGAGGAATAAGATAGCAGATTGGATGATGCACACAGCGCTCTGGATTCGTTAACAATGCACATTATTATAAATAATATAATAAAAACATACAGGAAAGGCTGTATACAAATGCGGGCCCCACATGACGGGTTGTTGGGCTAGGTAATTGTACAAAATCCGCAAACTGCAGGAAAGGGGGCAGAGATTTGAACAACGTTGCGGGGATGCAATGCTAGGCTATTGGATCAAGCTTCCGGTTAAATCCACCACGACGGTTCATGTACTGTCGGTATTTGCGCTTCTTTTGAATGTTTGCAACATACACGTTGTTGCCTCTTACGTGCTTACCTTTTGTAGAATCAAAACTAAAAAACCCTAGGGCTTTCATCATCTCCATTTCCTCTTCCGTTTTCGGAACTTTGTCTACGATGTTAGAGAAAAGCATTCTTAACTCACCTTCTTTTTCTTCGGTAGCCCCTCCCTCTGACCTGATGGGATAATCAATTAAATGTCTTAAAAGCTTACAACTTATCGGACTGTTCAGGAGTTCTAGATCTACTATCTCTCCAAGCTCTAGAGCCCCTTACATCCTTTTCACGGTACTCGTCAGAAAGTTCCCTATGCCTCCGATCCTTTCGTTTATCCGACGTGTGGTCGCGTCTATGATGGTCGTCTTCTCGGCGCGATTCCCTATCCCGTCGACGTCTTTCAGAATCTCGATCATATCTATCTCTGTGTTTGTCACGAGAACGTGACAAAGACCGCCGTCGTCCTTTAGATTATTACACAATATAGATGACCTACGAGAAAGAGGACTCCGCGAACGATCCCTTGGCATCGTATGCCAATACGAGCAGAGACCCACTAAGCTCAAGCTGACCGCCTCAATTTTTAAGCGGTTAAAACACTTTTTAATATTTTATGGGACATTTGTACGGTCTAATACTTGTAATATATTGCATCGTCTACGAACGTATGTAAACCAAATGATCTGTTGATAACTAAGGGTCAAATACCAGCCTTGCCATTGTTATTTTGTTGACGTTCGCACACGGATCTCAGCGATCTCCGCCTATTATCTAAATCCACTGTACAATAAATTTAACTGCTTGCAATCATGGTAAATACAATTTACATAGATAGTTTCGTGTATATTCTCAGATAAGTTCTACGGGGTTTGAAAAGATCCGGGTTTTTTGTGAGTAACTATGGGCTCTGATAGATATTTCATATTAAAATCCAAATGAACCGCTTAATTAAGTATTTAAATTTGTAGTCAATGTAGTTCATCAGAATATTTATGTAATAGGTGACAGAAAGACCGGAAGTCCTCAATTTTGGAAGTACGCAATGGATTAGGATTGGGTTAAATTTTTTTGAAACCTTTATGAGAGGTAGTAGGTGTGAAAGAGCTATTTACTCTCTTGTTTGTATTGGAACTTAAAATATTCCTTGGCTTCCCATTTTCAATGCTGACGCCGTGCTAGACATTTTTTTAAGTTGGGACTTTTGATAATGGCAGTGTTCGTGTTCAAGGTTCACGTGCGTAAAATTTAAAAAAAACATTGTAGCTGTCTTGTAAAATTTTTTTAAAAATATTTTTTATTTAACTTCCCACTAACTTTAAAAGACATTGAAGGAATGATAATAAACATTGCTGCGAGATTAGCATCTATTTATAAGAGTTTTTATCTACTTTATATGCTGTAGCATTGGGTAAGCAAGGCTAGAATTGTGAAAATTTAGAGTTAAAGAGGGGACGAATGAATCATTCCTGCAGAAAGATTATTTTATTTGGTCTTTTGGTTGAAACACAGAAATTCGTGCTTCCTTCTAAAATTACCTAGTGCGTTCGTGTTTTCGACCACCTTACAGTCTAATGGGCCAATTTGTTGTTCACGTTGATATGTGCTTATGATATTTCTGTTATTTGGATAAAGGAATATAAAATACAACTTTAAAAATTTTCTTAGGAAACCTTTAATTAAGTAAAGCCCTTATTTACAATATAACTCTTATAAGATAAAACAATCTCGTCATCAAGGCCGCTGTACTAGTTAATCTAGAAATGTATAGCTTTCTCTTCTCCAAATATGGCAATAATTGGTGTGCATTGCCTTACAGTCTTGTAAATGCAATAAAAGACCTATTATTAACAAAAAAAGTTGAAAGAATTACAAAGAATTATAAGCAGGATTCGTTATGTGTGCACCTATACACCATCAGAAAAGAAATCATATGAAGTGGAATTTAATTGCTGTTGGAGTAAGCCTGTCGAATAAAAAACCTTTTAGTTTGTTTATTAACTAAAGTTCTCTGTACAATGTTTTGGCGACATATTATGATTAGATTGCTTTGTATGTATCATCCAACCATCGGTTTCAAACGCCTTACTTTATGACTAAACGGTGACAGTTTGTTACTTGTCCGGTTTTTCTGCTTGGTTAACTGATTGTCACCGAATTTACATCTGATCTGTTAGGATTTGAACGTTTTAAGCGCTTATCAGATGCGATCTGGGTTGCAACAAGTTATTACAGACATTATAGAGGATGGACTAAAATCCCTCTTCAGAGACTAATAGTAATTCATTAGTTATGATACTGAGTACTTTAATTCTAGTTGGCTTAAGCATGGGGTTTTAAAATTATT
Source organism: Mesocestoides corti (assembly GCA_900604375.1). NCBI lineage: Eukaryota > Metazoa > Platyhelminthes > Cestoda > Cyclophyllidea > Mesocestoididae > Mesocestoides > Mesocestoides corti. The sequence continues at coordinate 60,681 of UXSR01005407.1, read as the reverse complement.
CATAATTAATTTATGATAAGTGTGAAGGGTACAATGCACAATCAATATTCGATTATCCATTAAATTATGCACATCCCGAGAATTTTTGTGTTATAAACAAGGCTGAAGTCGCGGAAAGGTCAAATTTAATTTAGAAATGGTTTGCCTCGGTGAAATTTTATGTATCTCTCCTTGGAAGGAAACGTTCCTAACGAAGAGTTGTGTCCAGACTTGGACGATTTGTGATACCAAAAAGGCCAAATGCTACATAAATAAGTATTTTGTGTGGTTTAATGTAAAACTGGATGTACCATAGCAAATTACGTTTAATTCGACGCAAAAATTAAGAAGAGTGCAACTTTTGCACGACTAGAAGCACTTGAAATAAACATGGTTTAAAGGAGATATATGCTAATGCGAGCTTCCCATATATTCAGAGATCCCTTTTGTAGTCTATTAAGGTGATTTTTTCAAGTAGCCTGCACCTTTGCAAAGTGCCGTTGGGCCAGCCAAAATCTACACCTACAGAATTTACTTTAAAAAAAATCACAAACACCAGTTGTAACACAAGCAACCTCCAGTAAAATTTTGAATATTCACTGTTGTGCCTTCTATGGCCTTGGTACCTAAAATGAATCAAGCACATTTACAAATCTCTGCAGAAAAGCAAAATTTGGCGATACTTGTTGAACATAACCCTTTACGTGTTACGTTTTTCGATTTTGTAAACTACATTCGACTTTAATAATATACAAATTGGCAGGGATCATCCCAACTGTATTTATTTTAAACTAATCACACAAAGCGTCAGGAAACTGTATTCCAAGTTTCAAAATTACCACGTCATCAATAAGCATTGAAAATTAAAGAATTAGTAGTATAAGCTCGAACACTTTAATTTACTCTGAAACTAACATGCATTTAAGTCCGAGTCTGCGAACTTGTCCGAATATTGCAAAACTTTCATCAAGTAACAAGTAATTGCATTTAATCTTGATTCTATCTTTAGTCCAGCACGCCAGCATGTGGAAAAAGGCCTGTTCATGTAACAATCTAACACGGGAAAAGGCGGGCCCAAACACTTTCTGAGGAGCTTACAGCATGGAGAGAGAATCCAGCATGCAGTTTGATTTGACTACTGCCACAGATGAACTCAGTTTGTAAGCAGTTCAAAGGGCACGAGCAGAAAGTAGAGGTTGGAAACAGTGGACACGATTATTTATTCGCCAAGGGGTAAAGCTGAAATGTAACATCTTGCATCTTACGGTCCCAGTGTACGAGAATCAAATATCCTCGCCCTGATCACCAACGCGAATAGATGGCTTTAGGGTTTACGGAGTAGTAATCGATAGCCGGCACAAACAAGAGTGCCTGAATTCCCCACGAATGACAATTAAAAGACAATCTGCCACAACTTTTTATGGCGTAGAACTTAGGTGTATTTTTAGTTATCCAGCTTTGTCCGATTGTGATCAAACAAATAAAAATAAGGCTTTTTGCCCTTGAATGATGTATTGCAGGTAAGGGATTACAATGTGGTCTTTTGTATGATTATAAAATAAAATAGCTTTCTTTTCATTTACATTTTATTTATTAATTGGTGTTCAGGTTTATCAAGGCCACCCTGTAACGCCAAATATGGTCTGTATATACATATTGGAGCGAAAAGTTACGGATAGGCGGGTTTGTGTGAGTCATTTTAAACTTAATTAATAGAGGATGTTTCAAAATCCACCAACTTGCGAATTTTCTTTGCTATTAAAGAACATGAAAAGATTTTGGGTGACTGTGAACCCTGAATTAGACGTGTTAACATTCATGCAAGGGAGCAGTGTTGATCCAATGGAAGCTGGAATTAAAGAAAATTTGGTGCAGTCATGAAGAGACGAATCAACCTCGAACGCATAGAGACCTAATGCAGAAACCCAGATGTGAAGGCCACTATAAAAGCCTGCAATAGAGATGGAAAACTCATCACAAAAGACGCCACATCAAGCGATTCACTCAAGTGAAACTAAAAATATTACATTTGTGACAATCGAAATTCCAACAATAAATTTAAGTATCCAGAACCAGACGCCAATGGACTTCGCACGTTGTGCCACTGGCCGACTAGTGGAACAGACTAGTTTTTGTGCATCGATGCGAATTTCCAGGCAATTGCTCAAAAGACTGAACAAAGGCGCAAGAGGCATGGCTGCCGCAAACAGTGACAAAGCCAAACTCGATGATTTTAGTAGAAAAAAATAATTTAGCTTTCTTGATCTCCTGACTCGGACTATCTCTTTACATGCAATTGGCACGCCATAGTCCCCCACTATACAGGAATTGCTAATCCGCATACGTAACGAGTCACCTATTATTATATGTATAAAGCATCGAATCGAATCTTATAAATTTGCAAGAAGTTTTTCTATAAAAATGCTGTAGTAACCAAGAGGCGAATGTAGCAAATAAATTGAACATACGTGTGACTTTTTAGCTTTACTGCTCTCACCCTTGTTAATTGGGCCTTTCAACAGACAAGATGCATGATTTCTTTCTCATTCCCCCTCTAGTCACATTGTGGTCATAACCAAGCGCTTTTTGTGGTGCGAAATTGCAATATTTTAGTCATTAGATTAACGAGAGATATTGGCAACCGAAACTGCAAAGGCTAACATGGCAGAAATGAAGATTTGCAGGACTAAGTTTGAAAATATTTTTATGGTCAGCACTGGCTTAACCAATTCGAGATATTCATAGAACAGGCTTTAATTAACGACAAGTTTATAATCTTCCACGTCCTGGCTTTTGGTGGCAAGACTCCCCTTAATGCCTTTTGGGTTGAATATTCGTATTCCAGCTAATTTCACATGAAACCACGATTTCACCTTCCCTTGATAAACACGGGCAAGCAATTTATGCGGTATTTGAGGTAGGCGTAATTTACTTAATTACGGAATGCTTTGCAAAGTTGCACTTGGCATAGCTAAAGCGTGAGCCAATAGTATCGTGAGGGCAGACTCAAGCTTGACTCAAAACATGACGTGCCACTCACTAAATAATTATTTTCTGGGGGTTGTTAACTATTTGTTTGCCAACCATTATTAAGAGAAGTTGCTGGGCTAATTCCACAGGACATCCACCCGCGGCACAGGCCTCATTTCGTAATCCGAGAAAAGTGGCAAGAGCCCCTGGATGGTCGATGAATCTTAGGATGCGGAGGACATGAAAAAAGGCTTGCATTGGAGCATTCAGGAAAGCAAAAAATATCTATGCACTGTAGAGCGCACTTTTTTCATGGTATCCAGTGCTTGCGACTGCTGTTAAGAGGTCAAAATGCCTTAGCAGATCGCGATTTGTTGGTAATCTCCTCGATATTTGATATAAATCTACTACTTAATGAGTGAAACGGCTCATCTAGCCCCTCCAAAACGCCACTAGCGCTCAAAAATCTACGATTAAACTAGCTATGCCATATTACTAATGAGCTAATCGACTTTTTAACGTCTGTGCTTTTTAAGGTCACGTAACGCAGGTGATTTCGAAAATTATTGACATTATCAGATTTTTTCGCTATCGCTATGGAAATAACACGTATAACCAGTGTGCGTTTTATCTGATTTTTTTGAAATTAATGCCTGTTAAACGAATTTGGATGTACAAAGGCATGACTTCAACTTACGTTCCTTTAAAAAAATGCGATATAAATGTTGAGGCGTAATGATTCATGAATTGAAAAGAAACACCATGACTGTGTAGAAAGTCTCGAATTCTGAGTTTCGTGCATTTCTGGAAGTTAAAAAATCAGTTGTGTGAGTGTAATAGAGAAAACAATGAGAAGAACGCATTTTACTCGATTATGTTAATCAAACTCCAGAAACATGGAGGTTGTAATGGTGGTTAGAGACACAGGAAACCTTTTGCAAAACAATTGGACATGGTTTCATATCTATGAGAGAGCTTACCTCATTCAGTTATTTTGTAGGCAAGAGTCTGATAGATACGTCCCAGTGTCATAATTAGGATTAGGTTTAAGCCAGCGCCGGTCAAACTGGCGAATATGTTGGCTTGATGTCGAAAACTTGGGTTTTCTCTAAGTGGTATGGTGACGAGGCTTCGATAGATGATCACCGCAGTGATTAAAATGAAAGCCAGAGATAGTTATAGAAGATTCAAAAAGGCACAAATATAATCTACCTTTACACGTTTCAACAGTAGTCAAATTTCCTGTAAAAACGTGTGTTGGTTGAGTTTGTTTTCCTTATAGGCATTCTGGTTGACCTAAAGCCTTTGAAAATGGCTACACTTCATTACTGAATTTATCATTTTTAAGAAAACTCAGAATAAGTCTTAGCCTGTTTACCTTAAGCTTGAAAATCACATTAGACTTTTTAATGACTTCAGCAAAGCAGAATTTAGATACAATAAGTGCACTATGATATCTGCTTTAAAAGCATGTGTTGTTTTCTGGATCAATCCTCTTGCTAAATTCGGACTGTCCATGTGTTTTTGTTTAAGTTCATCAGATTTTTGCGCTGAATTTTAATGACTTGAGCAACGGTAGTCAGAATAAAAAAAAACAAAATAATTGTGTCGCACCATGACAAAACTGAATACAATGCCGATGCAGATTTGGCGAACTCGAGTGGACCGCCTGAAAGAGGGCTTCACTTGACCGGGAGCGGGGTTCTGACAGAATTCAGTGCCTTGGATCTTAGCCTCTCCTTCTCACTTTCATAGTCAAGCACATTCCGGCGATAGGCCAGATTAGAACAACGACGTTTCCACATGTTTATGAATAGAACATCTGTGGAAGGGGAAAATCTCAGTGTTTTCTAATATTTAAAATGTGCTCTAGATTTGTCTAGTCCTTTAAACTCTTAGCTAAAAAGATCACAATAAATTCAGAGGTAACTTATTGTTGGTAAGTTTATAATATCTCATAAAATGAAGCCACTCGTATGTCATTAAAGCCGGGCAGCACCCGATCGGCACTGCTGCCTCTACTTACCCGAACGCGTATCGTTCGGCGACGAAATAACGCCGTCGTGTTAATGTCGCTCGATAGCGGACATCAAATCAATCTACGCTCAAAAACATTAATTTGAGCCGTAGTGAGGTATCTTAGTGAAGGGGAATTAATTGAAATGGATTTTTGAATTTTACCCACCGCTGCCATCAGATTAACGACAAAAATTGAATGAATGGTAAATTGCTGATGGCACTTTAGTCTTAAAACCTCTAAATGTGGTTTTAGAAGAGAGTTTTGTGCTCTGCAATGATTTAGTAACAGTTGAAGTCTTTAAGGGTGGCAAAAACACTTAGAAGTTTACTTCTGGAAGCTCTGCAGCCCAGACTTTAAAGCAACCAAGAATTATTGAAGGCGTAATTAGCACACCTTAACCCCGAAGACTCACACCAAATTACCATTAAAATGGGAAAAAATACAAAACCAGGGTTATCGAAGAGGTAGGCTGGTATGCCTCACACAAGGGGCGCATCCTGATGCGATGGCTTGCGTTGCAGACCCCATGCCTAAGAGAGGTGAAAATGCAACGTTGAGGTGTATACTAAGCCAACACACGCTCATTTTTGGACTAATATGGTAATCCATCTTACTTTCGGAAATGGTTAGACGCTACCAACTTACGTTCACTAAGGAATGTCAATGGCAACATTCTAAATCGAATTAAGCGCTTTCGCTCGTGCTGTTATCTTAATACAAGTTTTAGTGTTACACTACATACTATTCAAACATGGAATTCATAAAAATTGGAAAACCTTGGTAACAGTATTTTAATCCAGGTAATTTGGAAAAAACCTTTCATACAGAACAAAAAAGACCAGACAGTTAATAGGATTGTCCTGCTTATTCTCACGTTTGCAGCCATCGGTTGGTGGGCAAAACAAGAGTTGTTTCAACTTGCATAATTAAAAAATCGAAACCTGTGTATTTTTCCTAACCACATAAGATGAGTGAATGTATATGCAGTTGTAATTAGAACCCAGACTTTTCTTCGTAGATTTTCATATTTTTACATTTTGTATTACTTAAGTGCCTGAGAAAGCTATCACCACACCAAAACTAGATTTGCCGAAGTAAGAACAAGAAAAGTTAACCCAACTCTTGAGTCTGTTCACAAAATTTAAAACAGTTTGAGTCAACTTTCATGAAAAAGACTAATACACCTCTAATTAGCATAAGCTTCAGGTCCGATTTACTGATTGACAGCTTCCTCAAAATAAAATTAGCTTTGATGATTAGTTCATTCTCTATGAATCAATGAAACAATTTTAACCAATGCGTCAAGTGTTTTGGAAAAAATCTTAAGGCACCAACTGAGGCTGTGTGCAAGATCAGTTTTGTAGGGGTTGATACATGCACCTGAAAATATATGCATTTTGATGTCAGATGTGATAAGATGGGGAAAGCCAACGTTTCTACAGAATTGTGAACCTTACAAATAGGTTCACGTTGACCACGATAAAAACATGGGGCTGGTAAAGTGAGAAGCTGGAACTATAAGTATTTTAAGTTCTTCATGAAATTAGTTTTTTCACAAACTCTTGGCCATCAAGAAGACACGACGTAATCTGCTTTGGCCCCAATTTTTACTTGATCCCTTGGTTCATTCAGAAAACCCTTCCGCAGAAGCCATAGTCTTCACTTATTCTGGAAGGCCTTTGACGTGCCAAACAAAGGGTTCCAAAAATTAGCTTGGATATTTACGCCAACAAACCGAGACGAACGTAGCGAAGAGTCAAAGATATCTGTTTGCTGAACAAACGTACGTGGGCTCGAAGTCGTTGACATCGAAAACGCCATACAGGAAGCACATGAGACCGACGCCAGCCGCTGGTAAGAGCCACCACGTGGAGTAGCCTAGGGAGGTATTGAATTTATTTAATAAGCTGTTAATCTGACTTTATATGAACAAAATGCACGAATAAAAGTCACTAAAAATGTGACAAGCTTTTAGATTGCTTCACTTTAGATTTCCTTCAACAGTTGAAAGCCGTGAGGATTTTCATCTTAATGTCTCACATCCCTTGATGGGAAACATTCCGAAAGCTCCTATATTGCAAAATTTTGGTTCAAAGTGAAAAATATTGCGCCTTAAATAACAAATAGTTCATTTCTATACCTTTTGACGCTAATAAATCTGAATTGGTATGGTAGCCTTCCCGACATGTGCTTCCTCTTACGGAAAGGCATGCTATGACGTCAATCGTGATTTATGTTGGCTCAGCTTACCAAACCCAGCAAAGTAAAAGGCTATTCTTTTGCCGCAATAGTCACGGATGTGGCCTAGCGGCTGATATTTCGTCCGGCAATCCCAACGTGCCCAATGCCAATGCAAAATTTGCCGACTTGACGACATTTCTGGGTGCTTCAATTCATCCGAATTCGCTTTATAGGGCCCCTAAAATGGAGTTCAAATTAGTTTAACTTACATACATAGTAAAGCTATTCTTTTGTAAAGCAGCGGCCTTCTATTCAAAGGCATTAGATTCAAATATCTTTGTGACGCATGTAAAAAGGAACATGCCTGCAACAGAGAAGGGTTCACGCTTCTAGACAAACGCACACGAGACGAACTGGTGTGAAGCTAAGGCTGCTCGTAAAGCTTGTACCTTTGCTAAAACAGGCCACACGGATGAATAACTTTTACAGCACTTCAATAATGACGCAAGAAACCCATAATAAAACACTAATTTTAGGTATAATTTAGTCCTGTACGGGTTTATTTACACAGCAAAACTGTGATATTGGGAATTACGGTGTCAAGTCCATGCTTAAAACAAAAAAAAATTAATTTCGAATAGGAAAACTGGTAGAAATTTGCCCAACATCCACTCTAAATTTTCAGAATATCATTTTTTGAAATTCTAAATAGGTTTCAAGAAACATATAGTACTGCTGTGGTGGCCCACCGTTTTATCAAATGAGCCAAACACCTCTAGATGCTACTGTATGAGGAAACTGCATTATCGCGTAAGACGTCGATTGTTGACGGAGATCGAGGCTTTCGGGCCTCGTTTATGGGATAAGCCGCAGAGGCTACGCCTTCCTCGTCTCCGGCCTGACCCAAATCTTGGTTCCCATAGGGTGCAGTGCCGAGGACCTGGCAGAACACCTGATGTCGCTGGCTTGGCGAGGAGAAGGTCGATGTGGCTTCGTGTCTGATGAAACTATGGTGCAGAGTAAACCTCTTTGCAACTGATATTTTAATTTTTGGGGATCCACGATACTCCAAGATTGATCATCGTTGGTTTTTGGCACTACTTACAGTAATTCCCTAACACGTGTTTTATTACGCTTTTTATCAGGTCAAGGTAAACCTTGACTTGAATTAGTTTACACTTTAACAATTCACTCGCACGTGGCTGACGTGAATACAGCTCTCTACACGAGCTCTGGCCGTGTTTTTGCATTAGCGTGGGAAGATCGGTTTTAGCGTCAACAAGGAATCTGGTACCGTTATCCGAGCAGGTGAATTTCTTTTGTTACGGGCAAATGTAACCTTCATTCACCTGTCATTGCCGTAAATTTGTATCCACTCCTGGGATAATTGTACATATGGACTGTCCTTATGTCCTTATTCAATGCCCCCTTGCATCTGCGGCAGAAGCATTTTAACTTTATCTTAGTGCGCCGTACGCATCCCATGCATACCACATAACATTTCCCACGTTCTGCTTTTCTGGTTCGCTGTCTGTTGGGGATCCACGATTCCCCAAGATTGGTTTCTAATTCTATTTACATAAATTTATCAACATTTGTTTTGTTACGCTTTTATTAAGTCAAGGTCAACCTTGACTTGAATTACTTTCGATTTCACTTCTTCTCTGCACGTGGCTGATGTGAATAAAGCTCTCTACTCGAGCTCTGGTCTTGTTCTGGTATTTGCCTGGGAAGGTCGGTTCTAGCTTTCAGCAAGGGATCTGGTACCGTTATTTGAGTGGTCTTCTCTATTGTTATGGGCAAACGCAACACTGCCTGAGCGCCTTTTCTTTTGTCTCTCATTTTTAATCATTCTTGACTGTACACTTTTTATTAATTGCTGTGTTTCTTTGAGAACAACAGATGTAAAGCAGATTTATAATTGTGTAAGTTTTGTGGTTACGGGTAGGACTTCTGTTTTCAAGGTGGCGGCATCGATGTATTCGTGTAAGCACGAAACTCACATCTGAGGAAGTAAAACTGGTTCAAAATGGAAGAATTATAAAAAAAAACTATTTTTTAATATCAAGTATTGGTTTATAATTAAAAAAATTGAGATCATAGCACTGCTGCACAAAACATTTGAATTTGGTACAAAATTATTAAATCACATCAAGGCCGATTAAAATGACGCACTTTTTAATGTGCATGCTCCGAAAAGGACAAGTAATAATTTGTGTTGGTGGAGTCGGTGCGTTTGATTCTAGACTTTCAGTGAAAAATGGTAATATTCGATGCTTTGGTTGATCGGATTGAACCTGAAAAAAATGATAAAGAAATATCTACTTGAGAGCGTTTCATTGTCGGTCATCACCTGCAGGATATGATTTGTTCTGGTTTTCAATGTACGTATCGTAAAACACCGGCCATAACGTGTCTTTAAGAGGTACATAATATTATCTGTAAATGTGGAAAGCCGTGCAAGCGGTTCATTGATATTCGAAACCTTCAGAGCACCATTTTTAATTTAATGTGGTTGAGGTAATTTTAGAGGTGGTTTTTTTGATTTCGCCTAATTTTATCGAGCAGCTCCACTAAATTCCCTATCGATGTTTGAGTAGAGTTGCCCTACTTGAGGCCTTTGGTTAGCCGTCCCACGAGGGTGCAAAGGACCACAAGTCGAATTTTAAGTTAGATCAGTGCAGTCGCCTGTCTGAAAATAGCACACTTTCAAAGCCTCCCTGTTGACCCATAGCGTGGTCCAGTAGCCAGAACAAGTCTTGACAACAAAGAGTGAAGGGTGGTGAAAATGAGTGAAACGCGCTCAAAAGACTTTTCCAGTAAATTCAAACTAAGCCACTGATTAAGCAGAATTATGCAAGCTGGATAAATTTCTTGGCGTGTGGCAGCTGACGCGGTATGGAATATTGACGTCCTTACAACTGAGCTGGTTGAATGGAACTCTCGGAATTTAAGGTGTAGATTTTGTGATGCCAAGGTCTTGCTGTCACCTGATTATGAATGAGTTGTCGCTTCCATTGCAAACGACTTAATTATCACATCGACCTGAAAATGGAAGAAATATTTGTGCCTTCCACCACTCAACTTCTCATTCTATGGGCCACCGAAAAGAATGGATTGTAAAGTAATAACCCACTACACTGATTCCTCATCTACTAACTTTTTCCACTGCTTAAACACTACTACTACTTACTATTTATAGGCAAAGAATCACCGTGATTTTGTCGCAGAATGCATTAGTGCGCGCCCTATTGTTAGGTTTTGGGTTTTCTACTTCAAAGAGAATTCAGCGTCTGGGTAGTTTTCCTAAAAAACTAGCCAATTTAGTTGACAAAAGCAATTTTTTTTTCGGAGCTCTACAAAATACTAAGTAGTCTTATACAAAGTAATAGGGGTCAAGGGTGACTTAATTGCACTATACACTTAATACACACGGGGTCTTCTTTAGTTAAGTGGTAACTAACCTCAGGAATAATGTTTAATGCTTGTAGTTGGAAATAATTTTGAAACAAAAGAAGAAGGCATCGCAGAAGCCAGTCAGAACGGGAAAACCCCCAACCTGTTGTCTCATGCGCCGTCGCATTATGCTGTGGTCTGCATTTGTGTCGATAGATCAGATTCCAGCTATCAGTCCTTTCTCACCCAATTGGGCATGCGTGTAATTTTGTATTAACTAGTTAAGCGCAAAGTCTGCAATATTAGTGAAGCAATCTCTCTACCATGTGGAATTAGCCTCGTGCGTAATGACGCATCTCATTTGCCCCATTTGAAAAAAAACGTGGAAACGGCCACGATGGGGTATGCTGGTTGATACAAACTCAAGCACCGAGTTTGGCACTTATGCTTACTCCTTTAGGTTCTTATCTCGGTTAAGTGCTTCAACTATAAATGCAAGTTTAAATCACGGACCATTACAGAATTCACTTTCAGTGTTCATAAAAAGTGGCAGTATTATTATAATAAGGTTTGGTTATGAGGACAATTTCACTGGTTCTAAAGAAGTTAATAAGAGGCTTATAGTAATAATTTGGAGTCTGGACTTACACTGGATGCAGAGTTACTTCGTAAATAATTTTTTTAACAAAGGCACCAGTATTATTGTGCCGGTCTGCATCCTTCTTGCCAAAATTATTTTTTTGAGATAACTAAGGTCCTTACCTATTACCCGGATTCCATCCTCAAAGTACAAGCTTTTCTCCCATGGCTTAATCTGAAATAGACGCTCAACATGTTCGATCCCGCCATTTAAATTAACAGAAGCGTTGGAAAAATGAAACACATGAATTCAGAATTAATGATAAGTTTGAGTCCCTGAACCCATTCCGAGGTTCGATTTAGCCTATGAAAAATAGAAGTTTTCCAAATGCTCGATTGCAAGGCCACATAACAGTCAGCCAGTGTTAACTTAATTTCACTAACACTTTCAGTTGATAAATTAGGAAAAAATCCTATCACGAGGATAAATTATCATTGTCTCTTACCCATGACAATAAAACCTGGTGACTATGGAAACAGATGGTGCTTTTCTTTATATGATTTTAATCACTCCTAGCCTTCTGCTAAATATATCAGCGTGTATTTTGTAAGTGTGATGATCTACTAATTAGCCAGAAGGGAAGTAACCCCTGTTCCGACGCTATAAGCCACTAACTGCCCAACAAGGATAAAGTCTGCGGAAGGACAGAGAGTCAACCGTATATTCGAGAACTTGACGAAGCCGTGTTAGTGTGTGGGATTTACGCATGTGTATTTATACATCGGACGTGTGAGCTATGTATGTGCTAGCATCAAGACCTAGGTGTGAGGATAATCCCTGTGAATGAGGAGGCAGTTGAGGATTCGTGCGGCTGGCGACATGCTGCGAAAAGGGGAACCCCGTGTCGGAGACTGGAGCTACCGAATTTAGGAGTGTAAATAGACGCAATTCACAACACGACAATTTCGTCATCCATCATTCAGCACATTTGTGTTGAATTGAAATTTGGTTGTGAACAACACTAACTTAGAGTTGGTGCGTGCTAAACTGAAACAGGCACGGGGCTAATTGAAAGCACTGTTTTTTTAACGCTCTGAATTGCTCTGTGTCTTCTAAAAAACCTGCTCTGGTAACACATCCGACCCACGAGATGGGTCACTGTGAGCGATTGAAGCAGCCTTTAGTTGTCGGTGTAAACGTTCTGCCATGTCATTTGACTGAGGGTGGTAGGCGGTCGTTCTAATACGGTTCGTCCCTAAAAGTCGTGTGACATTTTCAAACAGATATGATTCAAACTGAGTTCCTCGATCTGTGGTGATGGTGGATGGGACTCCAAATAATGCGATCCATCCGTCCACGAACGTCTTTGCGACGGTTTCAGCAGAGATGTCTTCCATTGGGAATGCACCTTGAAATCGGGTGAAACGGTCGACGTAAGTCAAAAGGTAACAGAAACCTTTCGAGTGCAGTAAGGGTCCAGCAATGTCAACGTGTACGTGATCAAACCTGGTATCGAGAACGTTAAAGTGTCCAAGAGGAGTTTTGCTGTGTTTGTCTATCTTCGAAATTTGACAGCTTAAGCAATTTCTAGTCCACTGTGTAACATTGCGATTCAAAGCAGGCCAAACATAACGCCTTGAGATCAGCTTCCATGTTGTACGCTGACCAAAAGGAGAAAGACCGTGAAGGGCTTGGAACACTTGGCGTCAAATCGGCTTAGGGACGAAAAACGTTGCACACTCGTTGAAATGGCGTAGACGACTGCACGTGTGGATTTATTTTTTTTCGCGGAACGCAATACTTTCCTCTCTTTAATATGCGATTTGTAAAAATTTAAATTAGAGGAACTATGTAGTATCTCATTACACAGGTCGACTTCCGATCAATGAAACATTTATACGTGTGAACACAGAGGAAAGTAGCAGATACACAAACGAGGAATTATTTTACCGGTCTTATTTAAAACATTGGTATGTTTCATTCTCGAATCCCTTGATGAAAAAACGCAAACTGCTCCAAATATTTCCTCTTGAAATTCGCATTAGGTAAAAGGAAATTTCGTGTAGCATAGCAGAAAATAAGTGTTGTCTTCATTTCAACAAAACGCTAAGATGTCACTCTAAATTTTGATTTTCCTGAAAAGGATTGATCAGCTTTTTGACAGACTCATCCTTGAAGCACTAAGGGGTTGCATGATTGAAATTGTGCAGTTCATTCGGCTGTTGAACTTACACCGTTCACATCCCCCAGATAGGGCGTGAAACCTTTCCTAATCAAATTGAAGTGACTCATTTTCTAAATGTCGTGGTAGGAAATATGCGTTCAGAACTACGCAAATAAACTGCTTTTCTTAAATCTTTTGTTAGTGGCGCGAATTTCCAATGCCGACCGGACCTGTGGTTAGCTCTCTGACTATTACTGTTCTAGTTTATACTATTTTTAAATAATTTTTCGGTTTTTACCTTAAACTCATGCAACAGACCTACCGTGTAAAAAAAATCGCGAAAAAAAATAAATCCACACGTACATAGTTCCTCTAATTTAAATTTTTACAAATCGATATCCATGTTGAATGAATGTCTTGGAATTCAATTAAGTAGCAGGTTATAATCAGTAGTATAGACTGATTGTTTTTGATTCGTTGAATCAAGTTGTGATTCTCACATTCTAATAACTGTTTTCATTCTCTGTTGGTGAGGATACAAAACATCAATTCAAGATACTCAGCTTTGCACCAGACTGCTAAAAAGCAAAATTCAACTGCACTTTTGTTTGGAGACTGCGAATTATAGAGAGCTCTGTGTGATTGAGGCGTCTGCAAAAGAAAAAAAGTACTATTGCCCATCAAGAAATGTTCTTCTTGAGGCCATTTTTACATTCCTGTTCACTTTACTTCAGTTTCACTCTGACTACAGACTCGTTAGAAGGTGAATCAAGCATTAAAATCCCTTTACAAATAAAATTTCCTAAAAATAACTCCAAGCAAAAACGGTCATGTCACTCTAATACATTAGTATTAAATGATATTTCAGATCACTACACAAATTACTTATTCTCTCATGCCCATCCCCTCTGCCGTGGTTCCAAGCCGTGTTTACAGATCGATAGCTCTAAAAGTCTAAGGTGTAACAACTCTGCTCGATAGCTGGTTCAAAGTCTCGTAGGGCTCCATTTTTTGATATGTTGGAGCCATTTTCAACGGCGAGACAGGACCTAAATGCTTTAAAATTTTGGCAAAAAATCTAATCTTTAACTGGGTAAAACAGCAACCTGTTCTGTCACAGGTGAGAGACATGCTGTTGCTAAACATATACCTGGCTAGTCTGTAGTTTTTGCTTCGTGAGAGGGCCAGGATGTGAATCGCCTTGAGGTACGTTTGACAAGACAAGCGGCCTGTGAAAACATCAGCACTTGGGGGGAAGGGGTCGGGGAGATTTCTAAAAAAGCACAAACCAAAGCTCATGTACAGGAGTTTGTGCCCAAGCCAAACAGCTGTTTTTTTTGATCATGTTTCAGAAATATCGACGAAATCGAATGCATGACAATTCTGACCACGCCATTCATTAAAGGGCGCATTGTCCAAAGAAGGTCATCATCCAAGGATCAAGTCATGACTACGTCCAAAACCAATAATACGTCTAATGACATAATTTGTCTTAAACGTCCGAAATTTAGGCAAGGAAAATGGAGATTAAGACTAGAATTCTTTGGTAGTCGTGAAAGTTTGTTTCTACGAAAATAACGTTGCCGTAATATGATATGGACGTGTGTATTTCGAAATAAGCAGCAACTAGGCGATTAGTACGAAAGTTTAAAAGTGTTTATATAATTCCCTTTTACAATCAAAGGAAGAAGATGTACGTGTGCGCCAGCTGTTTGCAGACGTCACATTGTCACAGCGTTTGAACCTTCACCAGGGAAGTATGGAAGGCAATTGTCAGTGCCTTCTCCCCACCATTTCAGTTCATGTGTTTCAAAAACGAGGCAAAAAAGCATCTACATGGGTAGGAAAATTCCGGCATGAGAGACATGAAACCACTTGAAACATTCACAAACTAACTAAATACAACGAATAGGCTAAAATTCCACACTTTAGGTACATGCATTCTGTGCACAAAAAGCTAGGGAGGCCAATCAGGTTGTTGCCATCATTTAATTGGTCCCAGCATGGCCCGACAGCACGTTCGCAGATTCGATTTAGGAAAACGGAGGCAGCGAAAGGCGCAGCCGTGCAGGCATGGATTTGAAGCTCGCAAGAGCAGTTATGGATATACAGTCTTCTAACTACTCCATAACTTCGATCCAACGTTTACAAAAGACAGGATTTGATTTTGATCGATTGTCAGGCCAGATAGTTTGCAAACTTGTTTCCCGAAATTTCGGTCTTGGGCTCAAAATCCTTGTTTCGTGCGGTATCCAACTTGCCTGCGTGGTAAGCACCAAATTACGGTTTTTAAAAATTGCCTAAAACAAAGAAAACCTTTATTGAACAAAAATGCTGACTTGCGATTTTGCATTGCCAATTGCCCCATTCTAACGAGATAGCCATCGATTCCTGACTAAAGTGGATTTAATTGCATTATGAACTCTTCTTATTAAAATTGGATTAAGCTAATTTAAAGGACATTTATTCTTTGGTCTAGATTGTAAAATTGTTACTTAGGACGGTCATGTCAATCTGAGTTGATAAGTTTGATGGAACCTGACGGTGATGATGTAACGCAAATCTACGAAGCAAACTTGATTTAATCGAACGCATGTTTCATAATCTTCAAGGACAGGGAAACAGGCGACACACCGCTAATTTTATTAGCAGCAGAAGGCCTTTGCGGTCCTGTGCGCTACTTACTTGCTCACCTGCCTGTTGAACACCTGCTTCACGCAAACGAGAGCAAGCGGTCGGTCCTCTCGCTCCTATTATCTCGAGGTCACGGTGACTGTGGCTGCCTCGAGGCTCTTTTACTGCGCCTCCCTCTTTCCGTCGGAATCCATCCTCACGAAAGCTGCAATCGTATTGTACTCACAGTTGCGGACATACTGGACAGGATCAAAACCTCAGAGATGGACCGTGTTGCTGGAGTTTTCAAATTCTGGATTTCGACTAATTTAATAAACCTCGAAAACACAACTGAAGGTAAAAGAGGTGACAATCACGCTTGATCACCAACTACATAGAATTGCGGTCATATCCGACCATTTAAAAATTATTTATTTTTGATGTCTTCGAAAGGGTTTTCAGATGTTCTACTCTTACTGTCGTCTAATTTAATCGTGCACAAAGTGATCTAGAGCCTTTTACAACCAATTTAGAGACAACCGATTCGGCAGAGGATCCCAGAATCAAGATACAACGAAGAACAATCGGTGTTGTTGTTAGTGACTGCTTGGCAGGCTGGAAAAACACCACGGTCATCAGAACCTCGACTTTCAAATGCATCCAAATGCTAGCTAAACTTCATATCCTGGGGCGATTAAGTACGGCCTTTCTGGAAAGTTGTCGACGGGAGATAGAGGTTTCACAGACTCTTGATAGACAGAAGCCCCTGGAACCAATACAAATCAAGCAACTGCAACAACTTCAAGAAGGGTGAGGCTGGTAGAGTCTGGACGTGATGGATTAACGCTTCAATTTCTATTTAGATAAGTTCTAAATGTCCCTTTGGCGAAGTAATGCTAGTCGCATATACTGGGATGTTGATATTTGCCATTCCATTTATTCCTTTTCTGTAAATAGGGGATTTATACGCCTTTGTTAAACTACTTGTGAGGTTTCTTTAATGCCACTTTACTTATGAAACATAATCTTGAGCAAGTAAACTTCTAGGCTTGGAAATTGTATTTTCTACATGACACTGACGTAGAAGGAATTTGACAGCCTGTAAATAAGAAATCGCGAGTTCAATATAGTAACTCCCTTTTCTCTGGTCCCCGAAATGTTCAGGTGATATGAAAAAAGTTGGAATTGAGTTTTTATACGGAGAATGACGAAGGAAGTCGATGTTATTTTTAACTTGACACTCTTGGGTGAATGTCATGATGCGTGAATTGAAAAATGTAGGTGAGGGCAACTTCAGCTGTCCTTAAAGATCAACATTTCCAGCATTTCTTCTCTTCCCTTTTTTTCACAATCTGTTTTTGGAAATTGAACGAAGCCATTTATGTTCCTTGCAGGATTGTGCACCTCATAGATGTTTTCACACCGATCCCTCCACTAAAGACTCTGACGATCCTGAGGGTCCGACGTCAGCTCCAAAGGGCGATGCTGTCGGCCAGCGAGGAAAGTGCCCGCGATGCCAACTGCAAAGCCTTTTTCCATCATCAAATCAAGGAACTCAACTTACCGATGTATCTCAGCCAAATGATCCTTCTGCAGGAAAATGTACATTTCTGTTGATTTTTTTTTAAATTCTCCTTCTGTACAAAAACTCATTAAGGAAAAACAGCCCATTCTACAACGTGCTGGTGTCATGTGGGATTGCGTGGTTCTTCGTGTACTTTGGAGTTTAGGCATTCGTGTGAACTATTTCATAAAATTTGATTTATACAGTAAGAAAAAATCGATCTGTGGATGTGTTATCATGCAGTCCTGGTGCCAGAAAGGGTGACTTGTACAAAAGTATTCCGATGTAGTTACGGGTGATCTGCACACCTAATACAACTCGAACTAAAAATGACGTAAAAGTGAAGCGTAGTAACGGCCAGGATTTTAGTCATCCATGAACATGGAATAACGACTGTGTCCAGAAAAGCCAGCAAGTGTATGTCTTTTAAACAATTACAGAATTCAACTGATTGTGCAGCTTCCAGACCGGAAGCTACCCTACTTTAAACCTAATTTATTCTATTGTTCTTTGTCCGTAGTATATTATCACACTTAAAAAAATTAAAATTTAGTTCGAATTAGTTTAGCAGTAGAAATTGCGTCATAACACGTGAACCCAGTTCTCGTGTGATTTACTACCGACACATTCTACTATACACAGCCGTAAAGATTGTAAAATACACACATTAGCCCTAGTTACTCAAGTTGCGAAATGAAATTGTGAAAAGTAGCCAACCGGTTTTTAAATTGTTTGGCGGTGGTAATGGATCGGTGGACGTTTGGTTGCACCCAAATTAGTTATGTTTCATATTCATAAAAGTCGCAAATTAATGACTTGATAGTGGTGTTTACAAGTACAGTTGCAGGTTTTGGGGAAAAGGATCATGAAATTGTGCTGGCAGGCTGTACAAGTTTTGGTCGTCGTCAGATGCTGCCACAGGAAGGAACATTGAACATTGGATTACCCTGACATGTATGCAAATATTCAAGTTAGCAAGCAGCTGTCAGTGAGGCGTCAACTGTTACCGACACTTCGCTATGCAGGGCTTGCCATTTTCTATACCACTGACCACTTTAGTCTAGAGCAAAAAATGTTTGAGGCAGTCTCTTCAGGAACTGAATGAGAAATTACGGGAACCAGGCCTTGTGTAAGCTGTGCTTGGCCCACGTGGTCCTGCAGGAAAGGGGAATCGGTCGTAGACCCTTCATGGGTGCAATGCCAACAGTCCAGCCTTGAGGCTCGACCATCATCAATCCCGCCACCTGCGACTCCCAAATTAGCGATACATCTCAAATTAACCTCCGCCTTGTCTCTCGAATTCAGACATCCCTCCTATGCACCTTAGTGCTAGTCTAATGTTAGATTTACACACGGGATTTTGGTTGGGCAGTATTAAAGAACGCTAGTCGAAGCAGGCGATAACACAAGTTCCACGTCAATCAGGCAGGTAAGTTTCTAATTTTGGAAGAATTCACAATTCCCATTGCTGTACAGTGACACCTACTCATTTTAAAATAAGTGAGATGAAATCGCCAATTCGCCTTACTGTTTTTAGCAGAAATCCAAGATGGACAATTGAAATGGTCATAGTGATGGAGAAAGGGCTACCAGATTGTGGGTGTTCGGCATTGCAGTGACGGGTCAAATGTAAGTTAATTTACGTACTTAGCAAAATACCTTGAACAACAGGCCGGATAACACCACACCGACTTCCCCGTTCAACGGATGTTTCGCGTGGTTTTATCAAAGCTAGGCAACTTCAGAATTGAGCTAATCTCGCCTTGAGCCTATACCAAAGTATTTACCCACGAAGCATAATTCAAAACAATTAAAAACCCGTGCCAACGAGTGGTTGGGGGTGCGAAAACGCAACTTCAACCAACACTAAAACTACCACTGGAATATATTTTTTTTAAAATAGTCCGCCTGAACTAGGATGGATTACCCTACCTTGCAGACCCAAGGACAAAAAACAACGATCACCTGACGAAGACTATCTTGAGACAAGTTTTCACACGTGAAAAAAAGGGGAGTGGATGCGATCCCGCAGAACCGGAGGGTTAAGATGTAGAAAAAGCATAAAAGCGTAGAAAAGTAATGTACAAAAGTAGCGTGTGGGGCGTGTGTGTACAATATATCTACAAAGCAAAAGTTACCTCTGCAGGCAAGCAAATGAACAACG
This sequence comes from Mesocestoides corti, assembly GCA_900604375.1. NCBI lineage: Eukaryota > Metazoa > Platyhelminthes > Cestoda > Cyclophyllidea > Mesocestoididae > Mesocestoides > Mesocestoides corti. The sequence goes on along the minus strand of UXSR01005407.1, from coordinate 41,050 downwards.
CGTGGTCCGCCGCCTTGGCCTACAGCGACGTTTGATTGCTGAAGGTGATTGAACCATAATCGGAATCTAGGAAAAGGCAAGAAAAAAGACCCTGTTGGAGTGCCGACTGGCAACAATCGACACCTGAAAAGCCCGCCTCACAACAGGTCTCAGTGTGCTAAATGATTGCAAACACTCAAATCAGTCCTTTCAGTAACCTAAGTTATTATTGCAAGAAACAAACTCGGACATGCCAATGTCCCAAGCACACAACATACATGTAAAGGACAACTTTCAACTACTCGCATATACAAGTTTTCCTGTGACGTTGGACAACGTCGGTTTAAAGGACGCCTTGGGCCAATTGGCGAGTAATAACGATAACAGAAAACAGGAAAAAAATATTTTAGTTTACTTCAAAAGCTACCAGTCTCTTATGATTGTGAACAGTTAGAAGTAGCAGAAAAGAACCAAACAAAAAGCGACTGCCTGATTTACCATTTCCTGCCACTTTTCGTAATACGACAGACAGCAGCGACTCACCATAGGAAGCCCGAAGAAAGAAATCAGAACCCTCATAGAAAAACGAAACTGTAAATTGTTTGAAACTGACGAACTCTGCAACTGTGAGTCCGTAGGAATTGCACCATGATGTCAGGGCCTTCTCCGTAGGCAGATAGGCAACGCCTGAAGGGAATGCAGAAGAAAACACAATTATTAACACGTCTAAATTTTTGCTCTGGATGTTTCGTCGTTCCATGTAAATGCCTCACTTCAATGGTCGCCAGGCCCAAATTAGACAAAAAATGGGCATCAGCATATTTTAGATTGTCCTTAAGTCAAGCAAATAGCTGGACTTGAATAGGAATCTAAATTTAATGCTGCAGAAAATGGTAGACGCATAAAACATTAACGCCTGTCAACGACTCACAACACAAACGAATATAGTTGTCAAGTGAACCACTGGGAGATGCATACCATCTACACAAAGCGAGGATCCCATTCGCTCCCCGTCGCTGGCAAATTGGATGAGCTGTGACAGCAGCGCCTCCTTATCCACGGCATACTCAAATTCCGCCTCCTCTTCGCTCAACGGCAAAACTCGCCGCGGCATGCCAAGCTTCTCTGCCAGTTTGTCCGCCTCAAGGGGGTCAGTCAAGTCACCCTCGAGAAGGCTGAAAAACATGCATTTACCTCCTCGTTAGGCCAAAGGGAGGGCTAAATTCTAGGGTTATTCAGAAAGGCAAGCATAACAGCTCACACCTTAGGCAAGCTTGTGGTCGCATTATTCCACAATTTCGAACTGACATGGAACCTTATTGAGGCAAGACGAAAACTCATTGTCAATAAGAATTTAATTTTAACTGAAAACGACCTACATTTGATCCAAAAATACATAAGTTAAATTTGCTAATATTGCAGAAATAATTTCATCATGCTCACTTGTTTTCAACGTCATCCTGGACTGGGTAGTCGGCAAGAGCAACAGCCACTTGATTCAACAAAGTCTCATCCTCAATCGGTTCACCGTCTTTGGAAAATATGGAAATCTTCGTACCATTAATACAATCTTCTTCTTGTCGCACATACAAGAGAGTTCCTTCGGGAGTTTCAACAAGTAACTATGTACACAAAAATAATTGATTATTCAAGAGAACATGAATAGGTCGTTTGATAAAGCTTAACGCACCATATTATCGTTGGAGGTTGGAGCCGAGTGTAGAGGAGTGTTGGTGTGCTCCGAGCCTTGAAAGGGAAAGGCAAACGAGTCCATTAGCTGGGAATCAAAAGGAGCACTTTCGACCTTAATAGACTGGCCGAAGTATTGATCCGTGGGAGTGAGAGAGGGAAAGGAAGTCTGGCTAGTATCCGGATCAGCCTTTTCCACAACACCAGAAGCAACCCAGTCAATCAGTATTTCTTTACTGTCCTCGGTTAATAAGGGATCAGGCACAACGTCAGATATTTGCTCGCTCTTACATTCCACCTTAGCACTGCTGATGATCACTTCATCAGCAGGAGGTGCGGCAGGAATTACTGTTTCCTCATCTGTTATAATGAATGCATTGGGGTCCGCAAGGTCCTCGTTAGGGGCCGCCATTTTTCCAACAGCAGAATTGACTTCTACTTGAGTTGTCTGCAAAAGTTAAAAAGTTCACAAGCAAATCACTTTGATGCAAATAAAAGATCGACGATATCGAGTTGGTAACTTAAACTTACCAACATGGCATCTTTGGCTTCAACGTGACCATGAAATTCGGCGATCTCGAGAGGAGTCATTTCAAATTTATTTTGGAGACTTAAATTTGCGCCATACCGCATAAGTACCTGTACGACGGGATAATGACCACGTTCAGCGGCCCAGTGAAGGGCAGTCATTTTTAAGGTATCAACAGCTTCAAGGTCGGCACCGTTTTTTAAAAGCAACTCCACAATGTCAGCGTGCCCTTCTTGTGCTGCTAAATGAAGGGGGGTGCGGTCCACTTTAGTCCTTGCATCACGACTGATACCAGCACTGAGCAAGGCTTCACAAGTGGTTAAATGACCATTCATGGCAGAAAAGTGCAGAGGAGAAATACCCAACTAAAACACGAAATATTCTTTGCAAGCACAAAAAGTATTGAGGCGTTTTAGCTTCAAATTAGTACGGTCTAGATTACAAAATTAAGGAATCATGAATTCGCCACTTGGAGTGTCTGCAGCGACTAGGAAAATCCAGTTATATATAAAAGCATTTGTATAGTTTCGATCTATCAGAATTCGACCTGAATAGCAAAATATGAAACAAGAATTTAGCTTTATGAATAGTTAAAAGCCATAACGCAGTCATTGTATCGAGAGTAAAAGGACACGGAAATGGGATTAGAGTAAGGGGGAACCAGTTATCGGTGTAAACAGTACAGATGAAGAGCTCTAAGTATATATCACTAACAGTCTCGAAGAAAGCCTCTTGCAGTAGTAGCTCCAAACATTATAAACTATAATCACAGGCACTTAAGTGTGTTTCACAACCAACACGTTATAATAACTGGGTTTAACCTTAGGGTCTTGAAACATCAACACAGGCTGTTTTATTCCGTTACTAAGCTAATCAACATAAGAAGCACCCCAGAATTATGCCACCGATCACGAATGCCTATCCCTCGTGGAAATTAGGATTCGAAGTTGAAAGAAAGGTATTCATTAACATCAAAGAAGAAACATGCAGACGAGTGGTAAACAAAAATGGGCTTTAAAAACAATTAAACAAACGAAAGATAGCTAACCCAATCTGTTGTAAACGGTGCTCCACTGTTAATGAGACTTCTAACTTCTTCAACGTCACCATTTCGGGATGCATCAAGAAGTTTCTTCCCAAGATCAACTAAAGACATAGCTTGTGAAACATTTGAGAAAAGGCGGGGATCATTAGGTGAAAATACGAATTGATTGATATCGTCTATCAAAAATAAAGTTGCAAGACTGAGATTTACCCGAATCCATCACTTAATAAATGATCATAGGATAGAATCTAATGACTGCTCGCTCATTGGATAACCAAAGCACTTTTAAATGCGATCAGTTTTTAAAAGCATATTAAAAATCCTTCCAATTAACACATTGGAAAAATTACCAACATAAAATAATTATAGCAAAACAGCATAAATAAATTACAAAAATAAAATAAGGCCAGAATTATTAGTGAATTTTGATATTTAACTACTTCGAGGCGTGCGAAACTAAAAGGCGCGTTTTTATCAAATTTGGTAGACCAAATAAATTAAAATTTTAAATTAAAGGCTCTAAAGTGTTTTCGTAGAAATCGTTATTCTTAAAATTAATTATTCGGTTTTTAATGTAATGCTCAACAGTACGACTGCTGACATCATACATTTGCTAATGCTTGCTAATCGTGAAGTTCTTTTAATAGATATTTAGTAAGTGAGTGGTTATCAGCCTAGAATTTTTTCGCCAGGATGTTTGTTATCGCATTTTATAATACAGCTAATGTTGCCATGAGAATAAAAGAAGTTGCAGGAATTTTTTGCTATGGTTCTGGACTGCTGCACGGTCCCATAATTAGCAGCGAATTCTAATTTACAGCACAGGAGACCTTGCATATAAGACATTTCCAGTGAGTTTGCATTAAAATCTGTAAAAACAATAACTTTGCAGTGAATTGCATGGAATCTTTTGGAAATGACACGTGTCCATTACATGGTCCCAAAATTTTTCCAAAATTTACATAACGAAATATTTATTTGTATTTGTTAACCAATAAATTTACTAAATCTAATCTGCTGCTTACCAACTAGGGTTAATTTTAAACTTGTTAATTGAATAGACGACAGGATAACCATTTGAAACGTCTCCCGTATTAAAAAAAACTCTTAAAGTTCACTTACATATCCCGAATCCAAACCATCAAATGGTTATTTTGCACTTGATAGCTTTTCAATTGTCTGTAACGATGACACCCAAAAAATGTAAGCGTGTGAATTGCTTGTATTAGGGTGACTTAGTACTTTTCCAGCACAAGGACTAATAACAAGTGGCTTTAGAGTCTCAGCCACAGGAAATTTGCAGTATCAAATTTCGCAATTTATATATTCTAAAGATAACTTGTCCACACGTTTTTAAAGTCATTATTACAAATAAAATGGCAGTGTGAAGAGAGATATTGTGTAACTGTAGAGTAATTTAATTTATTAAGCATTGCTACTAAGGCAACTTTGCGAACAGGGTATATGTGTAATGATGTGAATTTAAACATTCTGCTTAGATAGAATCAAATGTAACCAAACACACTACCATTTTAGATTTCCTGAAAAATGAGTTAATTTATGATTTAGATGGTTAAAAACCTATAGCAATTTTGTAGCACACGCTGTTGTGCTACTTCACAGGCCTACTAATTAATCGAAGGCAGAAAGAGATAGACTTACATCGATATGGATAAAGTCACAAACATATTCGCACATGTTGGTAAGATAGAAGGAAAAATAAGCTGCGATCATTGATTGTCATAAAATGTACAAAAATGTCCACACATCAAGCTCCTAGTTTTAGATGATTTTTTATGTAAGTTGATTATTTATTAAAGCGGCAATAATTTTGTGCTGGTCATAAATTTATGTCTGTACGTCATTATTTGTAAAAGAGTACCCAAATGATACCTATTTTAATACACAAGGCTCAGACGAGACATCAAATTTTGCAAAATGAATGATTATCACATGACGAGCGCAGGATGTTGAGGAATTCGATGGAGTATTTAGAACAACTCCAGGGCCGACGGTTTTCGCGGTGAAAACATGACCTAAGAGAGAGAAGTAATGCAGATAGCGCGTGATTTAACTAATTTCTTGATGCAGTATTATAGTGATGGAACAAGGCAGCAAATAGTTTATATAGGATCGAGAATTGTCGATCTCAGCTACATGACGTGTGTTCACACCTTAAATAATTCGCTGGCTATCGCGGTGTTCTTTTGCTGCTCGGCTGAAGGACAAAGAAAACGAATGCATATTTCGCAAAAACAATGGCGTCTCCTGCCCTCTTAAAAGATGACGAAACTCTGTCCGTCAACAGAATTCATCATTTTATCTGCAAAGCGATGATGATGCATATTTTTGACAATTTAACTTTTTTGGAGATCATCAATATTGACTGCACATAACAGTTAAGTGCAGGCCTAAGCATAATTAAACAATGTTTCATTAACCATCACTTTCCTCAGATAAAACTAAATTAGGGCTTTGGCCACAGCCTTCTCTTTAGCTTGAAATGTCACTTCCGCCTTCTTCGGGATAGAAAGCTTCATGGAAATCATTTGAAATATGTCGGGAAAGGCAAACACCTTTTCAGCCATGTACTAAATTAATGTGCATAATTTTAAAGCAAATCAACACTGGAGAGCTCTGAACGCTTCCATTTTCAACAAGATACATTGTACGGAAAACCTTAGATTGCAGTTATGCTTAAAACACTGCATACTATCTTATAAAAATATTTTAAGGGAACTGCAACTAAAATTTAGCAAAAAAGATCATCGCAATGGATAAAAGTAATTTTGCATTTAATTAATTAAACCTGACCTCTAAGTCGCTTTCTAAAGTGCCGCGTTGTCTGAAGAGTATGGAGAACCTAGGTTTGTTTCGAGTCAACCCATGTGTTAAATCAGTATTTATGATATATACCAACATAATTAATTGATTAAGTTTTTCCAGTTTAGAGGTTAGGAAGGTGCTATATCACTACCATTTTGTGTCATTTGCCGTTATGTATTGTAAGTATTATCATGAAATTATCCAGCCTATTTCGCGTAATTGTTCCCGTGTAATCTCCAATTAAACCAAGGTGGTGCGTTAGCGTCTGCAGCTCTAACTGTATTTATGATTTCGACTTACTGATTTTGATACAGTACTTTTGCTTAGTCCAGTCACTCAGCAAATTTTCATGAATTGATCAATAAATACTCGATCATTCATTTCATTTGTTTATAAAATTCAACCCAAAGGTTACTGTGTTTGTCCATTAGTCTTTTGGCTTTCTTAACTTATTGGTTCATTGTGAATTTAGATTATTTATTAACGGAGTGCATTTTGCGTATTCTACAAAAATTTTAAACACGGTTAATTAGTATAATATTTAAAATGTTGGCTTAGGTTTTTACGTGTAAAGACCAAGTTCGTGATTTTCTTGATTTTACTGTGTCATCAAACTTATGTTATCAAACTTTATCATAATACATACTGAGCTAATGATTAAATTGTAGACGCCCTACTTGAAGATCTTCGGGTGACACAGCAGCACGTTCTTCAGCAGAATTCGCCAATTATAACTACTAATGGAGATGATTCATCGTTTCGATCCCAATTTTGGTCACAAAATGCTCCACATCAGGTCGATATCAAGCATCAGTCACTAACTAGCACGAGTATGCCTCGTCGCCCGCTTCAAGAAAACTTGACGAAATTGGATCGTATGCTGCATGATTTGGAAGAAGTGGAAGTACGAAAAGGTGAATATGGAACACTATTTCAATTAAATGTTTCACTAGTTAAAATGCTAGATCCGGTCTTTACCTAACCCATCGCATAATCCATATTATTTTCCGAAAACAGGCTTTGACATTTCGAAATCACCTGACAGAAAGTCATCGAGTCGGCTGAAATACATTAGTATTGATAACATTACTATTTATGGAAAGAAAGTCCTATAATAGTCCACATACTCCCAACCGCTCAAAACTTTAATTAGTATAGTTTTTAATTTGATTAACAGACTTTATATCTAAATATTTTGGCTTTAGTCTCGTGGTTTACATATTTGCATTCGTGAAGATTTGATGGTACAGACAATGTGGTGGCTAGTACTATATGTAAACACGATCATATAATGTGGCTTTACGTTAGATTTTGCACAATTTTCCTCCATGTGATTTCTGAGAATACCTTAAAGTCACAGTGCTTTGTGCTAGTTTTTTTGTTATTGTGATGCAACTGAAAATAAATGACATGGTTTGGAAATTCTACCCTTAATGACTTCCGGTCGCTTTATGCATTCTGTGTGGGAGGTTGATAAAATTCCACGCTCCATATTACGAATCTCACCACCTTTTAAAGTGTTTACCAGAGTTGCTATTCGAGGATTGTGTTTGGTTCGTCAGGTTCCGTTCACTCCAGTTATCAATTAGATTATTAATTTTGATCTGAAAAATTAATTTTTGGTGGTTGGTCGCCTTAACACTCAAGGCTGTGCCGTTTTCTTTGCCTCTGCGAGCGTCATGTCATTACAGTTGTCAAATCGGTAACAATAAATTGCTTCTAGGACACAGTGCTTAAACTCGAATTCTACTTGCCTCCGTAGGCTGCTCTGTCTTTCATTCTGTTTCCTTATATTTCCAATGTGGCTTTTCCTGCGACTAAAAATACGGTGCTGCAAACATAGTTTCCTCGGATTGCTAGCAGAAGAATCTAAACTATGCGAAATGCAACAGGTCCCATAAAAGTTGAACAAAAAATTTATCAGGTATTTAATGTGCATTGCTTTTTCTGCAAAAATCGATTATCTGTGTTTTTCTAGGTACAACCAATTACGTTTTCTCGGCAAATTTACTGACTCGAAAATTGGTTCTTTTCTTTTCCCATCGAATTACTGATTTAAAGAAAACTCAATATAGCATGGGATTGAGGACATTTTGTCACACTGTCGTTTTGGTTCCTTTAAAAGAGGCAGCAAAATTAAAGACCAGTAGGGGAAGCTGGCCTCTTGTTGTTCCAAAGTACGCGCGCCTGCACCGGCACCCTAAAACGATTCCGTAGGTCCCATTGGCAGCCAACTATGTTGTGCACAGGCTCGTGTGCGTGCTTGCATGCAGTGAAGGGAAGCCAGTCGTGGCTCGTATTTGTGCGTTCGCGTTCATTTGCGCTGTGCCTGATTCTTGCCATTTAAGTTTAGTTTTCATTAAATGACGAAGTGTTTTGGCCTAATTAACTTAAGACTGGGACTGATGAATAAGCAGTATAAAAATTGCATACGGTTGGTTCAGCGGGTTTTCATCGTAAACTTTTCAAACCCATATTATTTTTTCTCCTTCTTTGAGTGTAGGTAGTATTTCTTTAGAAATCCAGGCACGATTTTCTGCTTAATTCTTGTAATTTAATTGGGATGGGGCAAATCGCCACAGTAAACTTTAAGTAAGAATCGTGCTTTTAAGGGTGGTGTCTGAATTCCTTCAGCATCCAAATGAACTGCATCTTGTTGTACAGAAATTCTGACTAATTTTAATGCCTCAAAGCTACTTGAAGTTTTTCGTTTACCTAAAATACCGGTCCCCCATATGCTTTTGTAAACATGTGAAAGTTTAACCTCAAATACGGGCGTAACCTGAGCACAAGAGTCGGGTCAATTTTCTTATGAATAGGATTTTACTATCTAGTTTTTGGACTGTTTGTTGTGTTCACATAATCTGTGAACAGTTTAGAGGTGTAACGGCATCATAAAACATTTACAGCACGAGTTCCATCATTGTCGTTGTTTGTGTGAATAAAGTAATCTACCACTCTTGCCACATCGTATTCAGTTCATGGACGGCATTAAAAAAATCTTCTGTCATTTTCCGTCTTCTGATTAATTTATTTCGGCCATCAGTCGCTGCTCAGTACCCTTGCTGTAATATTACCGAGCAAATTAGTTACTGGAGATACACAACAAAGAGTACCACTTGTAAGGTTCTGAACTGAGAGATCTCGTTTGGCTTTAATTATTACCTCTCATCTGGCAAAATATTTTTCTATAGTCAATTATAAGAGGGATGAAATGTATTATCCAAGAGAATTTCGCAGATTACTGAATTAAGCCACCCTGAAATGTGCCCTTCCAAGATACGAAAATTGGGAAATTCTAAAGACCGAGGTTAATATTGTTGTGACAAACTGTAATTGGTCCGCTGTTTTCCTAATCGCAGCCAAACTGCCCAGAATAATGCTAATCGATGACCTGTCTAATTTCATTTTGCGTGACCTTTCAGTGATAATATTTTGCAATATAAAGTGCCACAAGTAGATCGTTCAAGTGGATTGTCATATGTTAAAAAGACGTTAATTCATTCTCAATGGTTTCATTTTCCTCAAATACCCAAACTTAAAGAAGTCGTTCAGCGAAAGTGCAGGTGTAGGTTCCCCTCCGGCATAGTCAGCCATTCTCCAAAGGCGATGCAAACCATAGTTTAAATACTCCGTCACCGAAAGTGTTGTCTTCAAGTGAAAAGAGCACCTAAGCGTAAATTCACCGTCACTATGGATCCTACCCGTTTCGGGTGTGTGTTCGGTACAGTTGCGTGCGCAACAGTGAATTTACCGATCACTAGGTAGACCTTAGACCGCGACTCTGAATCTTCTTGTGTAAGCGGTTGTTTGGTTCGATTTATCGCAATATAAGAAATATCGCGAATTGTTTGGGTGTGAACAGAGCGGTCTGGGCCTACGGAGCAGTCTCATTAACCTTTTACACTATCGATGAATAAATGGCTTTGAATCAATCATTTTCCGACGTACGTAGTTTTGAGTCCCCGGGACCTTGGAAAAGGCGACTTCTGCATTTGCCCCCGATGACCTCCTGCCACAAATGTAAATTTTGGCGGGAGTGGAATTTATTGGACTTTCACCGTCTTCATGTAAAATGCATACGTGAAAATTAGTGAGTGAGACCGTCAGAGGCCGGAGAGCAATTTGCTCATCATCTAACAACAAGCCTGAAAACGCCACCACTAAACCGAATCCATTCATGCCGGGCATTATGGCTAGTTTGGTTGCAATAAATGAGGCCGACCAATTGATGTCACTGTTGTATTTATTCGCTGAACGGCATTTGGGCGGAGGCAGGCATGACGCACGCCTAGCCGAGCCACATCGCAGCCCACGCGCCTTCCGACGGAGCCCCGCCGGTCGGCCGCTTCCCGTGCACTCCCGAAAATGCCTCTTTCCTACTAATGACTTTGGAGGTAATTCGATGTCATCATTTTTAGTTGAGGGGTACAACTTAGCTGCCTTTTCTTCCATTGAAATTTGACGTGGCTTTGGACAAACTTTTTGCTTTAGCAAAAAGCCACTTGTTACTTGGTCTTAATTATTTTTTTTAATGAAACAATATTTTTGTTACTGTTATAAAAACAATTTCGCCAAATCCAAAACAATCAACGTGATTATTTTTGCTGTCCGTACTCGCCACCAAGACTCTGATATGCAAACCGTAAAGTGCAATTTGACTCCACGTCTAAGCCATATCTTACCATTTGGCTGCTAGTGATCAGATCTGGCACCTCGTAGTATTTCGACGCATATTAGTTTCGTGCACTAAAATTCTCATCAAAGGCTTGAATAACAGATTATTATTATTATCATGCGTGCACCACTGTACTGTTCTAGAATTATTTAGACTTACAGCTCAAGCAAGACCTGTTTGATCCTACCTATTTCTCTCCCTGCCTCCTGTTCGTTTGGCACTTTGTGTTAAAATAATGTGCAACCCTTCGTGTTAACCTTTTGCACTCAGTGGTACGTGTTGCCAAGCCCAACTTATCATCGTGCTCTGATGCTTTGAGATCTAGGTGATAGTTGGTTAACTGAAATTGCCGCGAACCTCCTGTGGCTGCTGTTAAACGAGAGGCTGGAACAGGAGCTTGTTAAAAGTCAAACCCTGGGTATCACGCAGATGCCTTTGTGAGCTTTATTGTACCACGTTGCTGTTTGTGAAATTGCTGGCCCAAATGTCTGTAAAACCTTCACACATCCTTCAAGTTTTTTTCTCAAGGCAAGAAGGTTTATTCATGTATTGGTGTTTGTATTCCTGTCTTTCTTGCGCATTTCGTACACACTCAGCATCACTCTAAAACAGACTGTGTAAACACATCAAACGGGAATTGAATTTACCGAAATAAAGTGAGTTCATCACCCGGCCATATTTGGAGATAGGTTGTGTTTTGAATATCTTGAACAAACACCTCGAGGATGATTTGCTGCAAAAATTATGGGCGAATACGGCCGCTCAAATGGACTGCAATTATTACCATTACATTTTCAAAACGACGCATAAACGTTCTTAGTTTTGCTTGGAATATCAAGGCACTTACAAATCAAACGAGCCTATCCGTGCAGTCCACCTTAGCATATAAGTTAGCCTACGTGAATCTAGCAGGCGGCTTTCAATTACAAGTCATTAGCAGGCTTTTTGCGTGTTATCCTCCCACATCAAAGTCACTTACTGATTGAAAGTTTGATGGCTTATTTAAATCGTTCTAAATTTTTGTTATGTAAGACCACCCATGTCGTTATAAATTCATTTGAAGTGCTATCCAAACGACTAGCCTTTCGTCAGGATGAAGCCACCCAACTCAGGCATGATCTTTTTTCATAGCACCTTCGTCTAGAAAATGCTACATTTGCTGTGCTAACCTGAAGGTACTGTAGCTGTCTGACTTGGTTGTCTGCAGTCACAGGCGACAAAGAGGGCCCTGGAATTGTTTGCGTGGACTTACAAAAGGTGATCTGTCTAATACATCTAAAAGTCCACTGGTGCCACCTACCCAATCACTTAGGTTTACCAGAAAGGTGTGACTTTTTCACTTCAAAATAACAACCGCATTTGGAGAAAACGGGCACGTGAGCCAAGCACACAAGCACACATTTGTATCTCACTTGTCATGTATGCAAACTTCTTCAATGATTTCAAGTAGCACTTTTTGACAAGCCATCATTCATTTTTGAGTCGAATAAGCAGAAGTACAGGACTTGGCAATAACTTTAATCATCGGTCATGTCAGGGCTAAGTTGAGCCAACAGTATCTTTTTTACTTAGCCTAAGGTTGCACAGTGCAGAGATTAATTACAACAAAAGCACCAACCGAAGACGATTTCTCTCGTTCACTAGGCAGTAGATTTTGTACCCACATTTTATATCTTAAAACATTATTTTTGACTCAGCCGTGTGCACCTATAAAACCAGAATTCTGGGACAACAAAAGTCCAGTTTTCACTTGAAATTCAGTAGATGAAGATGATAACGACAAAGTAGACACGAGTGTTAAAGTACCTTAGCCGTTTCCCGATGTGACTTGCAAGTCTACTGTCTTGTACCTGTCGAAATCTGCATAATCAATCCGGTTAGCCTTTTTCTATACTTAAAGTTGGTCAGCTCAGTAATCGACAGTCCCATGTCCCATCAGTTACCTTTTAATCAGTTTGATTTCTGTGGAATCCAGAGCTCGGTGGTATCACTCCCCGATACCGAATTTCTGCGTGTTCTTGGCATTCGTGAACTGTTAAGGAGCTTAGTGAAGCGACCAGATCAGAGTCCTATCGCTGCGCTTTTGTTCAGCCTCAAAAGTGGTAGCCACACCTGACACCAGGATGGGGGAATTTTTCTCTGCAAGTCGATCTCCCAAAGTATCATGTTTCCCCAAGTTATATTTCAACACAAAATTTCTGGTGTAAAGCGACTTTAAGCGACTGGTCATTTAATGGAAAAGCTTGCATGAAAAATTCTTTTGAATTCCGTTAATTTTCAGATTCGACAACAAATGCCCATGACATAAGGTTGGATCATGTGATTTTGATAAATTACTTCTGTTTATATGGGACAACTGATATTAGGTGGATACAATCATCCAGGTAATGAGAGGTGAGGTTCCAAAAAAATTTAGTAGTTGTACCGACCATTCCGCTTCTTGTAATCCAGTAATTTTACCAATTCGCCAATCTTCTTTGCATTGGAAGCTAAAATGTACAATCGTGGGTGGTAGAATAAAACGATTTTCTCCAAATCGTAATCAGTCATTTAGGTGTCATTTTGCGTTGCACATAAGAAATGGTAGACAAGCAATTTTCGGTGTTTTCAAACCTTATTTCCGTCAGTGAAACGGATTGTTTGGTCACATACTTTCTTTCACAGCAATATGATGAAGACCTCATTAAATGCTACTGGAGGAATTGTTTAACATGGTCTCTCATTTCACACATTCTGGGTTCGGCTTACCGATGCCTCGGCAAAATACCATGCAAACCACAGACACCGGACATAGTTGTTGCAGACTTGACACATATTTCTGTCTCTCTGGTCGGTACGTTGTCTGCAAAACTCTGCGTTCTGAGTGGTCGTAACGAACTGCCAAGCTTTTGACCGCCATAATTCATCATTTCAATGGGACAAGTGGATACTAGAGCGTCGTATGCTTAATTATAGCATAAGCACGGTCGATTCTGCTTGCAGACCATCTGTTGTAAGACGAAAAACGCTTTTTACACCCTGAAGATTTTTGTGTTATTGATTTCGCTGAAGTCAATACTAATGGTGATAGCTGAGAACAAAGACAAATTGTCATTCTCCATTAAGTAATTTAATTGCTAATAGTTAAAATAATCCTTTGATACCGTTTTATTGTTACTACTGAGTTTCTTGAAAGTGCAGTGAGCCTTTCAATTTGCTCCTAGCCTGGTATTTGGCCGGCAAAATAATTCAGCACCGCAAGTCTTTTGCTGTGACTGCTGGTGCACGTGTTTAGAGCTCTGAGACTTTCGGATTCGCCACGTCCCTGCTGTCGTTTGTCTTGTAACAAGTCACCTCCAGCCCTGACAAAACGGACCACCAGCTTTGTTTAGGCATCCTGTCACAAAACTTCTAAGCACGACGCTCGGCTTGATCCTGCCTGAAGAGTGTGCATTTTTAATCGCAATTATGGCATCTCATGTTTAATGTGTACTAAGACAAGGCACGTGGGCTATTTCTTACATGTCCGGCGTGCTGGTCAAGTTTGTTAGCTTTCAATGACGGCCAAATGTTCAATTAACTTCACGTGTAGTCTGGAACAAGTCGGTTCCAGCCTAAAGTTGCACAAGGAAAGAAACAACAATGTCGATGTCTTCCGAGGTCATCACTCTAACAGGAAGGGTTGTAATGTATTTTGTCCGATTCTCACGTTCTCACTATGGTGGAAAATGCATTTTTTCTCACTCCGTAATGCATCACACCCGTATGAATAGCTTGTCTGTTGTCCTGCTTCTAATGACCTTAAGAAAGGGTTACTGAATTACAATAGGGTCCTAGGTTTTTGCAATGCAGCTTTTGAGTTACTAATAACGCATATAGATAGTGAGAAATCGCCTCAGTGCTCTAATTTAACAACAGGTTTGGAAGATTTTAATGTAAACTAACTAAAAGTGCGCTTACGTCATAACTAGCATGCTGAAGCTCTGACCTTGGCGACAAATTTAATACGTTGCTTTGGACCCGTCAGAGAAGGGACTTTAGATTGGAGATGCGGTGAGTGGTTCACAAGATTTGGACTCAGAGACTTGTCGCTGGACAGTGACTCATGCTTGTCCGCCATAAAATGGAAACCGCTTGGAGAAGTTGTTGTGGCAGACGAAGAAAAATCAATCTAGAAACTTCCGTTGCAAATGGCTATTGAGAGGGACCAAAACACCAAGAACTCGGTACTTTATGTATCAAAATTCTCTACTTTGGTTTGCGCTTTCCATCCTCTCTACTTCATCCACCGTTATGTTTGGCATCTTTCCCAGACAAAGCAAAAGTTTTCAGCTTACGAGGAAGGAGTGTTCAAAACTAAATATTTTAATTAGTGATCCTCAGAAATGAAGCCGATACTAATGCATTCAATTAGTGAATGCACCGTGTTGTCAAGGGCAGATAAAACTTGATTAAAAGTACTAATTGTGGGCTACTTTAGAATTTATTGTTTATTCAAACTTCGTAAATTCTTCTTCATCCAACAATTTCACATTTTTATGAACATCCATCATAAATTTACCGCGGATACTATAAAAACACTGTGGTAAGAACGGTCTGATCGAATTCAGACTCCAAATCATTCCCGCCTTTGATGTCGTTGGCCGGTTATCCAAAAGTCGACACAAGCCGGCCCAGCTGTTAAATCCGTTATCGCATGTCCCGAAAACGCACACACGCGAGATGAATCACCCAACCTTGGTTTGACCTCGCGCCTCCCGTTGTCCCGGCTGCAGCCTCTGCGCCCGGTTGCCCTGTCAACCTCCCGCCGAGGTTTCGGATTGTGAATGCACGCAGACACACGCACACGAAGCGGTGATTGCTTATTGGAAAAAAGTCGGTCAATTCTGGCACTGCCTCAGGATATCCCAAGAGTTTAGCATCAGTACTGCACGCTAATGACAGCACAGGTAGCCTGCATTAACCGCCGATCTGCAAAGTGTTCATCGGCGTTATCTGCTGATTACAGCTTGATATCCAGACTCAGCTTTGTTTAACAATCCTTTTGCACGTTTAACTAACTTTGAACACTCGTATAGTTTGGACTATTATTGGAAAGTTGTGTTGATACTGGAATAACGATCTTGCCGTGATTCGAACCTGCCCACTTTCAGATTCAAAGTAATCTACTTCTCACGGAAACCGACTCTACTTTGTTCTGTATTAAAGTTACATTTATGTATCTTCCACTTCTACCTGCAGAGACTTAAAATTGATACGAGTTTAATTATTGTATAACACAGTTCTAAACATCAACTTATTCATACAACCCGGAATGTCTGTGATTGTGCAAATTAGAGAATTTTTCATATTCTAGATCCGAAAATCGCGTAATGGTAACTCGTGTAGAATTTCAAGTGTTGCTGGGAAATTTAAGTCAACTATCTCTATTTACTGCATATCTATCTAGTCACGAACGTATTCTTGGAAGCAATGAACAAAACTGGTTGATATAATTTGGCGCCGACGTTTGATTTATAGCCACTAGTTGCTCCTGAAGGTCGCAGTTTCGATCAGTGCGGTGCAGTTTCTTTCCTTCTCCCTCAGTAACCTCGTAGGTAGGATAAACACGATACTGCCACCGAGGGCATTACCACACCTTATTAGCTTTCACTACTCATTACTTTTCTATGCAGTTACTGTTTGAAACCCGTTATAAGGAAAGAAATCACGCGGCGGTAGTTAATGACTGCTTATATGCATTATAACTTCCAAGCAATGGAAATTCGGTATGAGTAGACTTCGTAAATCGTTTAGTTTTCTTTTCTCCCTAAAACATTTCATATTATTTTGTAGATTCAAGTCAACTCATCAACCGCGAACTACAATCAGAGTAAGTTTATGAATTGGTAACTACCACTTAGGGATATTGAATTCACGGTTGTCATCCCAACTGATAGGCGTTTTGACTTCAGGCTCGGCCATCGTTAAAATTAGATGTGGTTCATTCATGACTCGATTCCGGATTCCGCATCGATTCCAAACAGATTAAGGCCGGTCGTAGCTGATCTGGAGATTTGTGGCAAAACGATTAAGATTACTTCAATGTTCGTGTGCTTGACCGACTCGGTGAGGATGAGATGAGACCCTCACCCGCTGGTGCGCGCGTGCGCTCCTCTTCACCTAACCTCCTCGACTGATGCATCTGTCACAATTACCCCAACATGCCTCCTTTGTGGTTTTGGCGAATCTGATCATCTGATTTGGCGTTGGAAGGTCGAAATTGTTCACTTTTAGTGCGAATTCTTCCACCCCACCCTGGGAGCGTTTCCTCCCAACCATCTAGTGCTGCGCTGCCGATTCCCACGCGGTTTGGAAATGTCACGTCCTCGTTGTGCTTCAACGAGGTCATGTTAATCGGCCTGCGAGCAGGATGTTTGGTCTCCGACATCGTGGGTGGCACCCAAACGCCTCAGCGGCTCGATACTGGTGCTGCTTGTCTGGGCCAGTAAATTCGCACTTGAGATCGAATGCAGAGATCTTTGCATTAGATCACCCGTTCCTTGGGTTACATGGGAGAGTGCATGTGGTGGGTCAGTGCGACTTCTCATGGTTTGTCAGCTCCCATTACCATACCAAGCCGGTTTCCTCGCAGGCGCGGGGCTGCAGAACTCATCGGCATCCTGCGCTTTACACCTGCTGTGTAACGCCGCCGCACCACCAATTGCTTGTCCACTTGCCCACAAATCTGTGGGTGGAGCTGAGGTGTCATTAAAGTTGGTCTGCTCTCATGAATATTCCTTTGGGCTCTCGTGTACATTCTGGCCTTCGGTAGTAGGGGGTAGTCGCGGCATCCTCAAGTCACTGTCTCATGAATCTGAATTGCGCCATACCCTAACGCTGGTGTTCGTCATGCAATCTCTGTCGGGCACCTGGTTGACTTTCGGCTTTTGTTATCTTTATATCACCAGGTCAACATTAGCACACAAGCATGAACTATCCGTGTTGCAGTATTTTGTTTGCATTAAAAATTGGCCAGCATTTTGAAATATTTGCATAGCAGAAACTCATTGTTTTTGGCGATTGGGGTTTTCAGTAAGTTGTTTCAGTGGGATAACTTATTTTAAACGGCAATAGTGAACCGAATGGTCGCAGGTTTAGGGGGCCTGCCAGAGGTCTGGTATTGTTATGCAGCTGATGTTGTCCTCCTGCACCCTCAGCCTTGAGGATTTTGTACGAAATTTGTATGACATTTGGAAACACGGTTGGATTATGGTCCTGTGTGCGCAGCTAATGAATGAATTTTTATCAGTCAGTACCGCTCACTGTTGTAAATGGTTCGAATGAACCTTGAAATTGATAAGGCTTTCTCCTCAGATTATATTGGGACGTTTACTTGGTTCTTCTGTCTTTACTTTTATCGGGTGGTTGTAATAGTAAATGAATTACTGTTAATCATGGACATGGGTCACTTTTGTTGTGGCGCAGTGACTTTCGCAATGCAAAACAGGGCTCACTTTGTGGTAGTTCTGTTATTGAGAAAAAAAACATTTATTGCAGAACGGATAATTTTTCACGAACGCACCAAATTGTGCTCCTGTTTCATTTATGCTTTAATATAGAGGTTCGTTGGAATTGTAGTGTAAAATTGAACCTTGGCAACGCGGACTGAATATAAAAGGAAATCACTGCGTGCACGATTTTGTTCGCACACCGGCCACCCTGGTTGTCAAGTTGTTCTGAAAATGAAAACTGCCAAGTGCGCACCTTCATCTATCACGGCTACTGGGTCGGATTACTCAGTTGAGGCTCAGTGTTAGCCCATTTAACTAAGATTTGAGCTACAATCGCGCATATTACCTAACGACATGCAAAGGGGCCTTTCACTGTGGCTTCCACCACCTTCCACGTGTTCACCGTGAAACAGCGTGCACGACCGCCCCTCGTCTCTCGCGGTCATGCCAGACGCCGTTGGCTGCTGCCTTTTTGCCTTCGTCGATTAAAACCGAATGCAATGACTAAGCCGTACCGAGAGGCGTGGAATTTTTCACAACACGAGCTACTTTGGCACACGAGGCTTTCTGTCCGTTTGTTTACGAAGAACCCACATCCTGTAGACTGTTTTTCGTGTTCAGAAATGATGGCCAATGGGTTTCAGAACCCTTTCCTTTTTAAATCAACAAATGTGCAGTCAATTTCAAAACGCTCATTTCAATACCTTCGAGGTGCTCTGTTTTACAAGGCCTAAAGTACTTTGATAACCTGGAATAAAATGATTCCAGTTACGTTACGAAAATTATGGTTACAGTGTCTATAAAGTCATTGTGATGGCCACATATCTATGGGACAGTACTTCGTGACGGCGTTCTTTGATGTTTTGGCAAAAAAACGAAGTAACCACTTTCCATTATCACCAACAATGCAGATCAGCGCAGATTGTAAATGTGTAATTAGCACCAGACATTCCAAGCAAACGTGGTTTGATGCTCACGTGCCACCTCAGCCTGACCCAGCCTGACCCATGAATTCCCTAGCTAAAGCAGTGTTTCTGTCTCGGTCAAAGACTTTGGCAACAGTCAACAAAGGCGTTAATAGCGACTAGCAGTAAGTGCCTCTCATTAAATATCCTACCGAAAACGCAACCAAAATAAAGCTAAAAGTGTGGGGTGTCACTTCAGTCAAGTTTCCGTCATGTAGCGATGTGCTTAGTCAAAATACGTGGATTTCACTTCGGCCATAATTTTATTTCTATATCTAGGCGAATTCCACCTCAGGTCTTGGGATCTCCTGATGGAGGGAGACGGTCAAGCGAAGGCCCTAGCAGTCCCATGTCCCAGAAGACCAAAGAAGCTGCTGCCCATGCTAGCAAACAGCTAGATGAATTGATGGCTTCGCTTCAGCAGCTCAAGGTACCTTGTGCCCAGCACAACTTTTTATTTCACTTTTGGTCAGTCGGTTGACCACTATGTTCAATTCGATGTGCTTGGTATTGGTTATTCGGCTGTTGGTTTGTTGCAGTTCCAACAGCAGCCTTCCTCCGACAGATCACTTTCCACTCGTCAGCGTCATGTTCCATCTCCATCATCCCAACGTGGTCCTCTCTATCAAAATGCTTCAGCATTTGTGGAGCAGCCTGCTGTCGAGGTAAACAGCCCTCGTCATCAGACTTCTACAGATGTTTCCTCCTCCTCCGCCTTCCCGCACTCCCCCAATGGAAGCGGAGCGCCGGCGCGACAGACCAACGGCAATTCAATTTTGTCGCAGTCAGAGTACCGTGGATCTCTCTGTCAGAAATGCTGTCAACCTGTTATTGGCAAGGTGAGCCTTTTCGACCCCCTTTCTTCAGCCTAACTTCAGGGAGCGAGAATAGCGCACACATAAGGTTGAACTGTATCACATTAGCATATATTGCCATCAACAATCTTGAATTCGTATCTATGTTCAGGTCTTGTCGTTAATTTCAAGTTGTGTTCAGTAAAAGTCGACAAATTAAAAATTTCAGAAATAGACAGTGAATTTGCCCAATTCGTTTGCATTGAGTTGCTTTCTGGTTGATAATTTAAACCCCATGTTGCACGAAGTGCACAAAGAGAGCCTAGGTCAGTAGACAGTTGTCCAAATTACGTGATTTTGCACTTGCCCGCACCTTGACTGTAGCGTTTCAAAGAGAACTCGTCGTGTTTTAAAGTTGATACTCTCCCGTGATTTCACAACTCTCAAATCAATGTATCGCCGAATAATCGTGCTTAAAGGAGAAATGAGGAGTATTGTATGGAATGCAGAGTGTCAACGCTTAGTAGTTTGCTGGCGTTGATTCGTCGGTTCTACTTATGGCAAGCAATTGTAGCGGATAGAACTGTGTGTATTTGTGATATGCACAGCCGTTCTCCATAATCTCCGTCCCCGTTCATATTACCCCTCCCTCAACCCCAACAGGTGATCACAGCTCTCGGTGGGGTCTGGCACCCGGAGCATTTCACCTGCGCCTACTGCCAGAAGAATGTGGTTCACGAATTCTTCTACGAGCACGAGGGCGCCCCCTACTGCACCGAGTGCCACCTCTCCCTATTCGCCCCAAAGTGCGCCTTCTGCGGTGAAGCAATCGTTGATGTGAGTTCCGTTCCCACTCCACCCCTCCACCCAGATTTCGCGTTTTTATTCACATAGACTCTATCGGAAAGTCTGGCAGTTTAACAGTTATTTATACACTAATTCCAAATTGTATACGTGTAGGTAATTGTCAATTCGATTAGCCAGTAGTATTGAAAATAATGTGCTCCGAACAGTGAACATATCGAACTTGAGTGTGATCCTCTTCTGGCCAACAAATGACGCTTGCAAATCGTTTGGAAACGAAGAGAACGAGTGCCATCAGATCACCTTGGTGGTGCGTCTTGCGGTGTGCTGTAGGCTCCTTGCCGAATGTATTCGACTGTAACAAGTCAGCTGGACGTTGACTCACTTGCTGCTTGTTGTTAATGCGTTTGTCGGCACTTGCCTTTTCTCCGCATAAAGTGAATTAAAAATTCAGCCGTAGACTGGTTGAAGGTCGGTGAGCCACAAAATACGATAAGTGTGAACCGACATCGCAGTGTAGTGTAAGGAGATTGTGTGTTGTAACTTGTCACTGATCTAGGCACTTGATTCCATTACACGACTGGTAAATTTATTTAGTCTGATTCGGTAAGTTGGCCTGTGCACTGCGACACTTCACACTCACTGATTTGAACTATCACTGCGATCACTTTGTGCAAAACGTTTCCACGAAATGCGCATGCATTGAGACCTCCTTAGGTCCACTGGGTTTTCGGTGCAAGCCTGCTAGGGGCGCAAGAGCGGGTGCCTGACCTGCGGTCGTCGTTGTCCTCTGTTTGTAGCGCTGCCTCGAGACAATGGGGTACTTCTGGCATCCGGAGCACTTCTTCTGCCAAGGCTGTCACACGCCCTTCGTCGAAAACGCCACCGCTCACGAACACCACGGCAAGGTCTTTTGTCCGTAAGTTGTCCCCTATTTGTCCCAAACTAAGAAATTCGCCGTGGTGACTTTGCTATGACTCCTGGGCTGTTCAGCCACAAGGCCCCCACAATTGAAGATCCAGCCTTAACTGTGGGATTGACCTGTTTCGAGTGTCCAGCATAACGTCTTATCACCCTGGCCTTAATACTTTTATGCTTTTTTAATGGCACTTCGCCTTGTGCACGTAGGAAGCAGCGTTGTAATGTTTGGCCCTTCACGAGATGCAGGTCCGTTGAGAGTAATTCCAAAATTTGTTTGTTTTTTTTATTTAGAGACTGCTACTATTCAAGATGCAGCGAACGTTGTGGAGGTTGTGGAAGGCCCATAATTGATACCTACATAACCGCCTTGGAACAACCTTGGCACGAAGAGTGTTTCAAATGCAAAGTGAGCCAACCTCTTCAGATTAACGTGAATTTTACGAATTAGTGGCTACTTATTTTGCATAAGTAAGCGATATAAGAGGCCTGTTGGCCATGACGTAGCTGGTGAAGGTCACGTAGGTGGCGATTTTCATATTTTGACATTCTGAAAATATTTCTAGCCTATGTAGGCAAGACGCCTGTATATGAATAACTCGTGTATCACTGCATCAAGTTCATATCAGATGTGCAAAGTCAAACTACTATATTAGCTTCGTGAAATCGGTTATAGGTAACGTTTAAATTAGAAATATTTTGGATACACATACCGTCTACGTGAATTTATTTGTCCTCTAGTTGCGCAGTATATCCCGATTATCTTGAAATTTTCCTGGAGGCTGTGTGGTCTCACAACAGAACGATATCCATCTCCTACATAATTTCAATACTAGTTGTTTTTCAGTAGTCAGGTTTCACAGACTTGCACCTATTCTAGGATTGTGGGATGAACCTAACTGGGCAGAATTTCTGCACAGAGGGCGGTTCACTGTACTGCGAGAAGCACCACCGTCGCAACTCCGGCATGATATGCACCGCCTGCCAGGAACCCATCACCGGCAGTCGCTGCATCAACGCCCTCGGGAAACGCTACCACCCCCAGCACTTCGTGTGCACATATTGTCTCCGCCAACTGAGCACGGGGACATTTAAGGAGCGCTTGGGCAAGCCCTACTGTGACCCCTGCTTCCGGCAACTCTTCGGCTAGCAACGCGATCGAATGCGTGCTTACTCAATGCATACGCGGTCTTTCACATCAATCAGTTCATAAAACTGCCACTGACATGACCCTGTCATTACTAATAATGTTGATAGTAGCTATTCTTGCATCCTTTGTAAACTTTATTTTTCTCCTTCCCTCATTTTTGTTTTCTTGCAAATTTATACCTGGACATAGTACATACAATGCTTAGCTTTACTTCGTTCACATGTTAATAAAACCATATGGTAATTTTATGGTTAATTGCAACGTGTTCAATAGCCAAACCTATTGAAAGTGTGGGGAATCAGGCATGTGAATTCGGATATGCTGCTACATTGCCTTTTGTATAGCACGTTAGCGCCATTGTGGCTTGGATTTTCGACTTACCCGGTTAAGTCGTGCTATTGGTGTCCCGTGGAGTTCTTTGCCTTTGGGCATCTCGTGACGAAGGAATTCACAAAACAGTGACCAAGTGGGAGGCGTGAAAATGTGAGCCAGACACTCTTAGTGGGTGAGGGTTAAATTAGTATTTGCTTTCGGGTGCTCCTCTGATTCGCCCTAACAGAAACACGTCTGGAGACCTAAAACCTCGTTGTCCCTGGTTGCGCTGCTATCCGCTACTTCTCACTGTAAACTCACACACTAACCTCAGAAAACGACAAACTCCTCCTGTATTACGCAAGCTTCTTTTGCATATACTGCCTGCATTTTGACTATAAAGAGTTGGTTTGCCGAGGAAAACCACATGGTTGTTCACTACTAAGCAAGCGTTGACGAGTGCTGGGGTTGGCAAACGTGTGTGTGGTTGCCGTCCCTTCAGAAAACTGTTTTGGCCCTTCAACGTAAGGCAAGGGCATTTTACTATAACCCACAATGCACCCGTATTTTGCAGACAAATTTCTGATGCTTCTATCATGCACAGAGTTTGTGAGGGAGGTTTCTTTCGTCGTTGCCAAGGCTGCAAATCCAATCAACGACTTGCACGATAAATAGACCCCATTCTGCTTTTTTAAGTGAGGCTCCCTGTATTTATATACACAAATTTTGACATTGCGTTAGCGAGTTTAGAAAAGGTACAGAATAAGAGAAAAGTGAATTTTCTTGTTTATTACAGGATTCTGTTCCTGTGGTCAACGGTTTCCACATACGAAGATGCAATAGCTCCTTCGAGTAGCTGCGTCGATGGACATTAAAACGAGAAGGGCGGCAAGGGCTGTCAGTCTAATCGCTAGAGAAACTCAGTTTCGATTTTTGCGAGGGACGCGATGGTTGTGGTGCTGCTCGTGATTGGTTATGGTTTGGTGCGAAATTCAGTTTTAAAGTGGCAAACCCAATTGCTCGATCAAAAAGGCTTCCTAGCCGGGAAAATTTAACTCTAACTCTGAAAAGCAAAGTAGTAGAATAAAAAATTTCCTAAAATCGGAAGAACTTGCCCAAAATATCCCCATGCACTGTAAGTAATCTGTGGTGTTTAATGAAGTAATTTCTAAGCATAGTACTTTTAATTGGTAAATGCAACCCCTCAATAATATGATGGAGCAAAGTGACTTGCAAATGTCCTGAGATATTAAGGAGGTTCGATGAATGGAGTGCAATGAAAGGATGTTTGTCTTCAAAATTCCCGGAGCATTTTCTGGTAAATTGAGTTCAGGGCTCTTAGGGGGTAACTGGGCCAACTTGACTCTAGTTTTCAAATTGTCTGGGTACAGGGAATCATTTTTACAGCGTGCATATTTCAATTTAGCAGCACCGCCTTAAATTATCGCTCCCCGACCGATAACCCGACTTTACAATGTCGACCAACTCAGCGCAGTATGGGAATACCACCACACACCTACAAATTAGTGGCTCACCATTCAAAGCACATGGCTCTGTTGTGAATCGAGTTCATTCACACTTGCTAATCCGATCACTTCAGCCTCCGACACAGGGTTCCCCTTTTCGCAGCATGTCGCCAGCCGCGCGGATCCTCAACTTCTCCCCCATTCACACGAATATTTATCTTGGATTATCCTCACACCTAGGTCTCGATGTTAGCTCATCTATGGCTCACACATCTGACGTATAAATACACACGCGTATACGCCACATTTGACACAACAACACCAGTTTTGGTAGAGATCTGAAGTAAACACTTGTGTCCACGTCCTCTCCGGTCTTTTTCTTCATCGCGCGTAGCAAGGAAGCGTAATCGGGCCAGAGTTAATTCAGTTGTCCCTGCGTGGTTCAAGATCACATGCTGGGGCCCACAACAGCTCTTTCAACACTTGAGCGCATCAAATGGCATGGTTTCATTCTAGGCGCATTTCCTTTCAACAATGAGTCACGACTCAGGGTTGTTTTTGAGGTGACCTCACCTGCATGCATTGTCTTCATTTTGCAACATTAAACTGAAATTTTATTAATCAACACTGTTCCACTGGCAAAAAATCCTTTCAATTAACTAAAGACACCTGATTACGCTCGAGCACTTTCCTTGCATCCCAGTTGTTGCCACAAATTTATTTTCGCTTAAAAATAAAGCTTTTGGGATCGTATACAACTCAAAGGCGTCTGATCATTTAAGTTATTCCCGCCGCACCGGTGATAGCATGGCAGAGAGCCCGGAAAACTCAGTGTTTATTAAACATTTCACAATTACAAGGACCCCAAGAAGCTGCTTTGCATTCTACTTACGCACAGCTTTCTATGTAGTAAATTAGCTCAATCCATTAGTGCTCCTGCCGTTATCCGTGTTCACGAAAGTATAGTGCTGGTAGTGTTACATTCTGTCGGAAAATCCCCACCACAAGACTTTATTTCCAATGCCTGTTTGAGTGTTCAGAGGCGTTTAGGAAGGGCGTGGTTTGCGTGCTGACGTGGGTCTGGACGTGGCCAGCCCTAGAGGACAGCACGTTTTCGCCTACCAGCTGGTGTCATCAGTTATAAGCTGTGGTGCTTTTGTTTTGAAGGACTTTTCAGAATAACAAGAAATCAATTCCCTGTTTCATCACAGGATGATTGAAGTTTGGCGGCCAATCCGACGGCGCACAAGCCTCTTGTCTGCTTTCCAGCGAGCATAGCAACATCTTTTGGCCAGTAATTTGCTTCAAGCAGATGTTAGGGCGCTAAGACCACGATCATCCAGCTCTTAGTAAAGGTCTTAATTGCACCACAAAGTAAAAGCACGCTATGTCTTATTATTTTAAAGATACCAACAGATTTTGACTGCTTACATTTTATGGAGCCAAAGACTCTTCGAGCGATCCACTCAAGAATTGTCTACAGATGAATGCGGGGCAACAGGAGGGTACACATTATGATTCCCTGAAAATGAAACACAACGGACACTTTGTATGTGCGAAAAATTAACAACTTCCAGTAATCTATCCTTTGGTATGTCATGAGACCAAATAGCAGTATGGATTATTTCCAGGAATTATAGTACACGTGAGTGCGGTCAGTCACCAATAGAGGATGCTGTCATCTGGAAATGCTTTGCGGTTAACTTGCACCCCCTCAAACTACCAACCACTTACTCCCATCTGATTGGTGGCTGCGGTTCAAGCGCGAAAGGGGCGTGCTTTCTCCTGATTGGTCAAATGTTCGCGCACACTCGATTAAACCCATGCTTTACCCAGAGGCACCATTTTCGCCTCGGTATGGCCTCTACAGGCAACGGTGCTACCGCTCAACTTCAGTCCCCCGACCAGCTGCTTTATTTATGCGAGGTGGTGCAAAAGTCGGAGGATTACGCTCGGCTTCACCAGCTTCTGGCCTACTGCCGCGACGCCGCCCCTCCCAGTGTCCAACAGAGCGACACGGTGGTCAAGTGCCTGGCGGTGTTGGCGCTTCTTGAGGGTCGATACCAGGATGTTTTCACCATCCTCCAGACCCGCTACTTCGCCCCCAGACATCATCCCCGTCTCCAGGAGCTCTGGCTCAGGGGTCACTACGAGGAGGCTGAGCAGGCAAGGGGGTGCTCCCTCAGTGCTGTTGGGCGACATCGGCTTCGGAAGAAGCACCCCCTGCCTCCCACCATCTGGGACGGCGAAGAGACAAGCTACTACTTCAAGGAGAAATCGAGGAGGCTGCTTCGACAACAGTACTCAGAGAACCCGTATCCCTCGCAGTGGGAGAAGAAGGAGTTGGCTAGACGAACGGGACTGACCGCTGTGCAGGTCTCCAACTGGTTCAAAAACAGGCGACAGCGTGACCGGACAGGCGAATGTCTTTCCCCAGCTTCGTCAGTGTGAGTATTTATCTATTATTTTTACCAAATTTTAAAAGCACCAGATCCTTTACAGGGCAAACGAGTGGCTTAGATGTTTTGCCGTCAACAACAAAAGGAACCGGACTACAAATTTAGTGTACATGTTTAGGATGGCATGCGGTTCGTTTTCGTCTGTGCAGCTCAGGGGTCTAGAGTTGACGTCGTAGCTGGGTCCCTCCGAAACTGCTAAATCGAAATTCAAATAAATGCCAAAACTTGTCAAGTGTGTCAGCACAAGTCAAAAGATCAACTGCATTCTTGCAAAGAATGACTCCCTAATTGAGTACTAAGCAAAATTTTTATTTGAATTGGTGTCGACCAAGGGGCTACAACATATTGCAAAGGTGTGTCGCAGTCTCCAATCATTGGCAGCATCACGGTCAGAGTAAACAAATCTAGGAGGTGAAGTCTACAATACCACTCGTCTTTATCCGCGCTTATTAACTACAACTCCACTGACTACGCGGTAGGCCATACAATAGTCTATTTGCGTTTGATAATTGGCAGCCCCGAACAATAGCCTAACCTTGGGAATATCGTTTCAAGAGACAGGGCAAGTCGACTAGAGATTGTGCACTATTAGTCACACCTCTTCATTCACTGTGTCAAAAACTAGCCCTTGTTCAGCCACAATGTAGGTACAAGGGTCTAGGTTGTGGCAAAACAGCCAAAACACGTTAACGTCCTGTAAACAATGTTAAATGTTTTTATTTTAATATTTGGGATCTAAACTCATGCACGAGGCTTTGTATAGTCTTCGTTTCACCCTTTTTGCCGGCCTTAACAAAAGAAAACATCGCAGTTTTAGGCCTTACACCTAGTCTAACTGGGTGTCCGTTAAATTATGGTTTTCTACACAAGCTAATTCAAGCAAGCTTCGAATTATGTATTAAGTAGCATGCGGCATTACAATCAAACGGATCAGAAAAAGATGCACATTTTGACAGGCACCATCAGAACCGGAGGAGAGGCCTCCGCTCTGGCAGACATCTGAAACTTCAGAAAGAGTTGTTATGGATGACACAAAAGTTGGTATGGCGTCAGTTTTATTCTTCTCGCTTGCAGCAAAATCTAAAAAAAACCAGCAACATCGGCGTAGTCTGCAGTTTATTGATGGAACCAAATTGTAACTCTTGGCCAATCTGACAACAACTTGGCAACCTTTGATCGGTTTTTTAAACTAAGAGTGATCATGTTTGGAATTTGACTGAATGTGTAAGGTACCTCGGCAAAATAACACTACCTCCGTATTTACAAAAAAATGTTACAAAAACCCAATCAAAACTCTTTTATTGAGTTTAAAAAAGTCGATTTAAGGCCTGAACTCTGAGTTGGCAAACAAGTGCCCACCGCTTTTTCCAATCAAAATCAAATAATCTTGACTCACGGAGTCTCGATCCACGGGAGAATGCAGTCATTTCAAGTAATGTCAAAGCGCTTGGTCAAAGTCCAGGCCAGTTTAGACCGAAATGCTCAAAACGATTGTTTGCCCCACCAACTATCCTTCACGCACTTCCTTATTAAAGCCGTGATTTCGCGAGCAGTTAAACGCCTAGGTGGATAAGGGTTTGCGGCTGCAAGCCAAAGAGCATTGAGTTGTAGATTAAACCATAATCGAAGTTAGTGCTGAGAAAAAAACGTACATGCAAATAAGCGGGGTCAGGTACAGAAGACAGGAGAAAGCTTCCGACGGTATTCCTTGAAACAATTCCGTTTGGAGGCTTCTTTTTTGGAGAACAGCCACCATAAACCAGAGAGGGTTAATACTCAATGCTACTACATGTCCTTTGGCCTCGATATTGTAGTGCTGGACAGGTCGTTCGGTTGGACGAAGTGCCTGCTTGTAGAAACTGCTGCCCAGGTTTGACGCAGGCTGCTTGCATGAACCCCGTCCGAGTGCTATCCAGTTAAATCAAACAATTATGACTATTATTAGTTTTTTTCCGAAAGTGGCTTACCTACGAAACTTGCACTTTTTGGCACGAAGTAATGTTGACATTTCCATAGACATTACCTTTTCTTCAAGATTTTTATTACCTCCATTTCAAAATTAATGCATATAATTACCTTAAAGTTGGTTACCACGTCAAGAAGTAGTTAGCCTTTGACAGGGTCAATTCAGATATGACCAACCAAGACGTAGATAAGGCAGGTGGACAAGTGACGAGAGACTTGTCATTTGAAGGGGGAGGGGTTCCGTTATACCATCAGTGGATTTGGGTCGAAATTTGCCCTCCCCCCTCAATGAACATGTCATCTTATTATTATTCAGCTGTGCCTAACTTGTCAGTAAATCAGGTGAAAACGATGGCCAGTCGCCTAACAGGGTTTGAACACTTTTCCCATAAACGGCTGGACAGTCAAGTGTTTGGCAGGCGTAGAGTTGAACCACCTGTCATTTGCTTCACCTAGAAAGCCTGATACTCCACATTTTAGCCAATGCAGACTCTCATGGCATGCCTCGAAGTAGTCATGACTAAAACTGTTGCTTCTCATACACAATTAGGCAGCTAAATTCCAGTGTTGCCTTCAAGGGAAGTGAGACCTAACGCCAGCTTTTGATTGTTTCGCCATGTAGTATCTGAAGCAATAAAATTAACCCATCAAACGTCAACACATATATTGATTCAACTAATCAACGAGAGGAAAACTTGCTACAAGTTTTTATGCCATCTACATTTCAAAGCAAGTTTGTATTTTCGTGGATAGGTGTCTGCTTATTCTTGCGGCTGTGGTCCCATTGAAAGCGACATGTAGTCATGGTCAACATTAAATTTGACAATAGTGGAAATGGAAAAAGTAGGTTTCAACTTCCGTAGTGAAGTAATGGTTTCAGATGGGTTTGTGTGCTCTTCCAGTAGAACTGCACATAACGAAATCGGATGTTTTCCCCAAAAGCGACATTTTAGCTGTGAATGAATCTCGAAATCACCAACATATTGCAAAATGCAAACTTTTAAAACAAGTAGGTGGGTTTACAGGGTTTTTGAGATAAGATGGTTGTTCTAGAAATGTCCATTTTCTCGCCTTCAAGATGAAAAGACAAGAGCCCCCTCTCATTTGCCGCGTTGTGGACACGATCAAACGAACTGTGGCAACATTTATTCCCCACCACCCCTAATTTTTGACGTGTGTAGATAAGACCACAAAGGCCATAAATCTGGCTGCAACATCACTGCGCTCTACCAAGGCTAGACCTCTACCCCGAGTGCCACCCACGTTGACTTTGTTACGTTTGAAATGTGTGTCCAGACAGTCAGACTGTTTTATTGCGCCATTCGGTACCTGACTGGCCACACTCAAACACTTCTCGAGACAGGTGGGGAACCCGCGGCTAGTAAACCACCTGGCCCCCAACGCCAGGCCTCGTTCTTGTGAGTCCAGACCAAATCACCGTGGCCGGCAGGAAGCCCAGCGCCAGCGGTCACACCTAAGTATTAAGCCCAGATGGCTTCATTAGTGTGTCGATTCCTGGAATAGTCAGATCGGCAGTTCCAGTAGTTAACTGGCTTCAGTCCTTCCTTTGAATCAGAATCAGGCCGGTGTTTGGTGAGATCTGAACTATCCAGCATGGATGAAATTCTCATCTGTGAGCTTGAAAATTGCGAAAATCTCGTTTCATTCCGCATTGTAACTACTTGATATTGACAGGAATAATTTTAGATTTGAAGACGTATCCATTCGTATTTTTTGCTTAAATTGACTGGAATAATCAAACAAATACTAATGTTTAAAAAAAATCCACAAAATACTATCTAACCTTACCTGACTTCTAGCCAGTAAGCTCACCTCTCGAAAAGACGTGCATTTGCTGTTAGTACAAAGCTCACAGAAAATTGAAACTTTTCAAACTGTTTCTATGGGTACAGGGTTGCGAACGTAACGACGCATTAATACCTGCGAAGTAGTTCGCCTAATTTTGGGAGAAAAGCCCACCAAAACTACTCCATCGCAAATTCACTACTTCAGTTGACTCTTTGCAGCCTCGTTAGTCAAGGTACTTCTAAGTCGAATTCATTCGCTGTATCTCTCACCTCGTCACTGTGTGATCCGGCTTTTAAAAAAATCATCCCTCTTAATTCGGTTGTCATTGCCCTCAAAAAATGCTGACATAAGTCATGCCATAGAAGTTTTGTTCGCGAAGATGCGATTAGAGACAGTGTTTCTTAAAATTTGAATTTTTACTGTCCGTGACACTTAAAAAGCGTTGATATGTTGATGGTAAGAGTCGTGTGTTGCCAAGTGTTTGTCGTTGTTTACTGAACCGGAGAAATTTACGAGGTGCTCTAACTACAAACACACGATGTGATTAGGGGTTGCTTGTGGGTAGGAGGGAAGTTCGACCTCGCAAATGAAACGAACGATGTGGAAACACAATCAGGAGAAATGCAACCTTAGTGATTGTGGTTATGGGAGGCAAGAGTTCCGTTCACACCACCAACCATTCATTTAGCATAATCGATATTTGGTTTATCGTGTGAAATTTGCTCACTGCACACACAAGGCAATAAAAAACCACTTGTGTGCTTTGTGGAGTAACTAGTGAGATCTTCCCACAGGTTGCGGCCCTGTGTTTTCATAGGATTTTACTAGTTTAACTGAAATTCATAAAAGGGCGAAATTTACAGGGTAACTGTCAAGTACAAAATGGATGTTTTCAACAGACTCATAGGTGCTGATTAATGTCTATGCGAGGTTAACTTTCAGCTAACGTGCTTGAATAACGCGTATTCTCAATTTTTCTTTACTTGGGAGTGGACAAATATAAACAAGGCGGCTCCTCGTAGTCTGACTCCTGCATGGCAGACGCATGTCATACGCGAGGGGGGCGATTCGGTTCCCTGGTTTTATTTTAATGACTCCCTGTCTAAGTTCTTAGTTGTCGGCTAAAACAACATGTGTAAATGTACTCAAATAGAGTATATGTGTGAATCCCACGCCCCTAATCGAATAAGCGGGTCCTAAAAAGAATGAACCGACGTTTAGTTCATACGCACGGAATCCGTATTTCTCCATGTTCTTGAAATATGAAACCTTTGTGTTGGAATATCTCAACAAAAACCACAAAAGTAACATGCAAATAGTGGTCTCTTGGAGTTCTTATGAGAGCTTATGGTGCACCTGTAGGGGGTATTACCTCCAACTACAAGTTTAAGCCTTTCGGGATTTCAGAAGAAGACCGAACCACAAATATTCATCCCTAAAAGACGCAATCTGCCACTTGGTGGAGGGAAGCCAACAATTACACTAATGGGATTCTTGATCTGATGCAAAACAAATTGAGCAGCATGTGCTTATTTAATTCTGTTGGGTAGTTTTCATTGACACCTTTCATTGGATTTAATCTCGTGAGCTTGTCCAAATAAACTAGCACAAGAGCGTTTCCAGTGTCTGTGATATCAAGCACAGAATGCGCATAACTCTGTTGTTGGTGCACCAATAACTGATACATGGCCTTTATTAGCGGTTTTATTGATGCGTTGTTTTTAAAAGAATAAATAAAATCAGCTTTCCAAATGAGGGTTCGCTTTCCAAAACTAGGTGACTTACTTTCGAATCAGCCTTAAAAAATCCGTTTGATAGATTTGCTTTGATATTTTGGTTTGCTTGACCTTAGAACCTTTTAATTAAGGACAGGGGCGACTGGATTTGTCACAGATAAATATGGGACAAAGATATTAGAAAACTAACTTTAAAATGAGTAAATGTTTGCCTTTGAATGAGGAAATTATTAGAACCGTTATAGTTCTCTTAATTGGGGTAAAATATACAAGTAAACCATTTTCTCGGGTATTTACAGGAACATCACTGGTCAAGGATGCTTTCTGACCAATAGTACTTGAGGAATTTCGGTGAGACAATGGCGAACAAAGGTTAAGTGATGTGATCGGGCTGTGTGGTATTCTAGTGCAACTCCTCCGAGCAAAACAAGTGCCTCGTAGTTGTTTAGGAACGAAAAAACGTGATGGTGGTGGTGGTCGTGTAGCTGCATTTACATGCCCATGAGATTTACGAATTTATATATTTTCGTCGATTCCAGAGGATTTGCGCACGCCCACCGATCAAACTTGTGGATCCACGGAACAAAACCCAAAGGACACTATTAACCAGCCATCGGTTCTTGCAGTTGCATCGTAACAGTCATACCCAAAAATTACCGCCTTAACTCGCGGCTGAGCTTGCATTTCGATGTCTTGCCAGTGATAGACAGCTGATCATAATCTTGCCAGTAGGATTTTTCTGCTGCCTATCTTGTTAATTGGAGGCTCGCTAGCGAATACCAAGAAATTAACGAAATTGCAGTCCATCAGTTCTCTAGTGAGTACAATCAAATGCGCCCCAAATGCTGTTCTATTGTTAGCGAACTACTTGATTCACTGAATATTCACGGTTCCGGAGACTGCAAAGAAGGAACACCCTAACCCTTGTGGCAGTGATGAATGAATACGAACCGAACGAGTAGAATCACTTTCTGGTGTTCCGCGCCATGGTGCACAGCTTTTTTATTCAGCAGCAAATCACGTGATGAGAGGAAGCTTGAAGTTCTTCGGACAAATCTTGACATTCGGCAGGTCATTGGACGAAGGTCGCGAGGCGACGACAGATCAAGGGATCAGAACTCGAGGTTTACTGGGGGATACAAACCAACAGACTGGCATGCCTAAGGCAGAGCTTCTAATTAAACTGCTGCTCCATTAGGATGGCTAGATAACCAGCCTAGCGCAAGAAAAGTGACATGAAGCGACGTAACATAAAATAGCCTCTTCTGAGTTGGAATGCATGTCTTCGCCACTTGTAGCTGCACTGAACGATGACACCTAAATGGTTGGTTCATTCCTACAAACGTCACTAGTGGTTCAGTGGCTTCAGTATCTATAATATATGAGGTAACAACTTAAAGGCATAAATACCACCTGCCGATATGATGTATTCAAATTTTAACTTACGTGTTCTTTCGTAGGATGGTCTTAAAACGACTGGATCATGCAATACCTTTTTGCAGATAAGTTTCTTTCGTTCATAAACCGATTCAAGCAGAATTTATAGGTTTTTTTTCGTGGAATTAAGTGCACAACGCACGCCAAGCCACTTGCATTAAGAACACGGTTACGTCGGCATCTAACGATTGGTGATTGTCGAGACCTTAACATTTTTGTGGACTGAAGGGTTGCAGTTAAATGAGGGACAGTGCTTTAGGTGGGAGGCAAATGTGATTGCATGCGTGACTTTTTCTTGATGTAGAATAAATCTGGCTTCCTATTGCCACACGCAATAACAGGCGCCACGGTTTACTTTTCTCGGTGCACCTGATATAATGATCAATTGCAAGGGCCGAAGGCAAGGGCGAGGCGGAGAGAGAGGGTTGCAAGTTGCTGAATCATGATTGTTGCGAGGAGCTTTTTCTGCTCCTCCCCATCACCATCACTACCACCACCATCTATCCTTTTTGTCGCCCGTGTCGTCGTGACTAACATCTGAATCACTGCACAACCTGAGTGGCGTTAATGTCCTTTTTTGTGCTTATGCAGGCACCTGCGCAGTCGCACGCAGCAGGTGCAGGCGCGAGCACTTGACAAAAACCTTATCATGACACCAGGTCCCACTCTCCCCTGATTGTAATGTAGGGGTTTAAAGGTTAACCGGGGTGATATGGTGTGCGCCTCTTTCTCTTTCCCTCTCTATGTGGGCAGGAGTCCCGTCCATCTATACTATTCACACGGTTAAAGATGGGTTAAAAAAGAAGGGGCTCGTGAGGTATAGTGGGATTGCTAGGTTAAGGTGTGTGTGTGTGTGCCAGTGATACACGAATTGCTGGACAGCCTTTTTTAAAACGATAAATCATGCACGGAGCCCATTAAAACATCCCTATAAAAGTGGTAGCGGCAGCAGACATCGCCAGGCACACATGTGCGCGTATTTGTATAAACATTCATACAAGAGGAGGTTTAAAAACTGCCGAGCGTGGAGGAGAGGAACAGAGGAAATGCTCCCACAGGAAAACAAACCCCGTCTCTTTGGCATTCGGAAAAAAAGTGGTTTGGGGTAGGTACTGCTCCTTCCTTTTATAATATTGTGCACTTTAACTGCACATATATGTAAATGTGCATGAACACAAATACATTAGGTATGCTGCTTCCGTGGGGAGAAATCGCTTTCAACCTAGACAAAGCGGTGCCGATAGTGTCGTAAAATTTGGTGGCTGGGGAGCTAGTCAAATAATACAGAAGCCAAAACATTCAAACATGTTCTCCAAAACGTACTTGAAACTCTCCGTTTCTACAGATGAGCGACTGTACCAGTCCATTCGGTGGTCAAGGTAAAGTTATGTGGTGTCGTTCACCAAAGAATTCCTTTTCTTACATGAACCATTTGTTAAGAGGCCAAATGTATTTTGAACCTGGCCGCTAAGCCTGTGTGATTGCGCGGTGTCGAATTTCCATCTGATTGCAAACGCGTGAAAATTTTCGACTGCCTACCGCAGGTGCTCATCGGATATGCCTCCACTGTCTTTGCCGCGTTACTCCGAGAGGCCTTCTCAATTTTCAACTTGGAGCTACCATCGACTGCTGGCATAAGTGGAATGGACTTTTGGGACCACAGTAATAAGGGGATGGCAAGGTAGTTGAAAGTAAAACGGCCATGGTCCGGAACTCAAAGCATTCTTAAGTGTTCTTTAACTGAAACCTTGAAGATATTATTAGAAAAAGAATATTCACGATTTACCCCAGGTCAACACTGCGTGTTCACATTTTTGACTGCCCAAATGTGTAGAAGTTCCACTCTCAACTGAAGCAGGGTGCTCAGCGGACCAAGCTAAAGGGTTCCTGACCATAAGCCATTGGAGAAAGACGCTTCGAGTTAGACACTTCATTTTATGTGTTTACGTAACTCCTTCATCTTTCTAACCTTATGATGACACCCTCCAAAGGTGCATTTAGCATTCGGTCATTGGTCTTTCTAGCGGTGAACATTCACACGCAATGCTTATGGCTGCCATTCCGATCCAAAGCCCATGGTTTACGGATCTGAGCTCAGCTGATTGGTGGCATCTCTCCAGCAAAATTAAGGCAATGGAAGTCACTGAAAATCTGTTCAACCGTTGAGAACCACAAATTGGTGTTTGCACAAGCTCAATTGAATTATCATTTTTGAGGCCCCACAATGTCTTTGGAAGCAGTTAATTTCCTGTGCTTAAAGGAAAATGAACGGCGATTTGCGTTCAAAGATGAGCAGAAAATATTGCAGGGTTGGATTGTTTTTTCACGAGGATAGATAATAGCGAGGCAAAATAATGACATACACGCATTAAATATTCTGGGTAATTCAGCTTCGGTTAGATTGTACTATTCTTGTTTTGGGTTTATTTCAAATAGCTCTTTTGCAAATAGTTCCGCTCAGAATCCTTTTCAAGGGAGGTTGAACACATTAGACACTTTTAGTACACTAGAATGAAATAAACTTTGACTATTAGAGATTAAAACACACAACATTTTGGAAGAGCACTTTGAAAGTTCTCACTCTGCCATGAAGGCCATTTCCACAACACCCACATTACGGTGCGTGCTGGGAACATTCCTTTTTGATGCGAATGCCATGATTGACGTTAGAGATTTAAACAAAAACATTAGTAAGTACGCACAGCGATGGCCTAAACTTTGCTTGTGATGATACATGGACAAATATCGCTCTTAGTTGCCTTCACCGAATGCAACTGTCGAAAAACAGAATACTTGTAATTCTACGTTTATTTTTTACTAAAGCTCAATCTAACCATGATGTACTAGGTAGCAATTTGAAATAAAAGATGTTTTAAAAGTTTTTCCAAAAGCACTGTGATTATGATTGCTTGTTTGGGTAATCATTAACCAAGTTGGTGGCTAAGGTCAACTCGCAAAAGTCTAGGTTAATCCTCAACACGGGCTTACCTTGGAGTTTGCAATAAACTACGGGAATTGACAAATACATGTGAAACCAATCAACAGGGACAATGGGATTGCATTTGATGTAATCGCCTAATGGTAGGTTGATGATAGCAAAGACGTGACGGTCAGGCTGTTAGTCTTCCTACGACTTTACTAAAAACTGACACCTGAACTCTTTTTGGCTTGGTGAAAAGGCGAACAGTGACTTGCGGTGGGTATTAAAGTACACGCGGGAAAATCATGCTGATCCCTTTGTAAACAGGCACAGTCGTTTTTGGGTCAGCTCCGATTTAAATATTCAGATTTATATCTAGGGTCTGGCAATAATTAATTATGAAGCCCTACAAGTTCAAATGTCAATTTAGATGACCAACTTCTTCCATTATGAATGACTCCGGAAAAGTGCCTTAAATGTTAAACATTTATTTATTTGCAGCACCTCCACCTCGTCAACATGGAAAGTTGCTGCATCCAAACCTGGTCTTGAAGAACCTAAAAAATGTGAAATTGCTCCTTGTCGGAGTCAGTCCTGCTTTCAAATTTCTGAAAATTCGAATCAGGTGTTTGATGAGAGTGGCATGCACACCTCGTGGAATGCCAGCCAGGGGTACCTGCAGAACCCTTCCTTCCTGGACGACTACGTCTACAAGACCTCCCAGCAGAGCTACGTGGGTCTCAGCGCGTCAGCCCTGTACCAGCCGACGGGGGACTTCGGAGCGGTTGTCGCGTGGAGACCCCCCGACTCCCCGGCCCCGGCTCCATTGCGGTGCTACGAGCGCTACTCAGGAGGCTGCATCAGCGAAGAGTACAACAGCACACCGCCGACCGTCTTCAACCAGCAGTCGCAGCAGCAGCAACACCCTCAGATGGCCCTCCATTGGACCGAGTAACTTTGACAGCCACGCACAACGGTTCTGTGATATGGCGTTTTTACTAATACTTGAGTTTTGTTACTGTGCATGCCAAACGGAACAAAACATACACATGAAAGTACTACAGAAGAGCGTTCCTTATAAAACTGGGCTGCTAATCCGACTAATTAAAAGGGCTCTTTTCAAGTTACGACTTAACGACAATTCAAGCCTGTACTTCTTAGCCACACTGCCAGATAATTTTAACAACGTCCAGATCCGAGACATTTGGTCATCTTTTTGACAAAACACGTACAATATTATGTCAGCGTTAGTTTATTTTCGTAATTTTAACACTTCACATCCATGAGATAGATATTGAAAATTCCCACACATTTGCTTCTTGTTAACATTACCCCCTAAAATTTTGAGGGAAAATTGAACGAAATTTATCTATTTAATAGAAAAAATGCAGATGAATATATTTTTGATCATTAATGCCAATTGGTTGGCACTTTTTGTTGTAATAACCTAAACATTGTAGGCATTTATCTGTTTTTGGACTTATCTACCATGTGTTGAAAGATCTTAAAAGTAAACCCAGCCAGAATCATTGAACGAGCCTCTTCAAAAGTGAGCCAAGGGAACTTAACGAGTGGTCCTCTTAACTTGGCGCTTCGTCGAATGAACCAACGTACGTTGCTAATAGCAGAGCTGATAGCCTCTCCTGATTTTCCAGCTTGTGCTGTGACGTTGAAGGCGCTTTGTTTTCCGATATTAATTTCAACACCACAACTATGTAGTCTTAGTCCCTTGATGTATTCTTTGTGCCTCATTATTTTGTTTGGGTCGAAATTTTCGGTTTTTTTATTGTTTTTGAATCCAAAAACTGGTTTTAGCAACTCTGTATGAAACAAAGTTGCATTCAAGTTAATCTTTATTTGCTGTCAAATGCTGCGTTATTTCGACAGAGAGAAGGCAAAGCTTAATTGATCTAATTTGGAAGTAAGTGAATATTGTAAATATTTTAAAAGCCTTATTTGAAAACGTACATCACTCTCTACTATTGTAATTTAAGTAAAAATAGTGAGGAAGGCCAGCTACAGAGATTCAAGCTATCCAAATCAAAGAAGTACAGTGATTATGTATATTTAAGAGCTTTGATATATCAACAAAGGCGTCATAGTTGGAGTAATCATAGTGTATAACTAACTGGAAAACCGTTTATTTACTTTGTCCCATGCTATCCACGTGAGCACCACAAGCTATTTATAATGATGATCGAAATATAGTTGGATAAAGCTGCAATCCACACTTCCAATGTGAGAAGTTACATTTACAGCATGGACAAATCCCCAGCTAGCATTCAGAGGCAGCATCTATGCATGCTTGTTGCTTTCCGTGTAGCTTAATAACGTTACCAGCTGCGTTGGCGATAAAATTAGGGTCAAATTTAAAGCTATTTAATTAAGAAAAAACTAATTAAGATCGGAAAAGCAAACCGTATTTTGATTTAGCTAGATTCATATACTACCAGTAGGGAATTAATTAAAAGATATCTTCAATAAATATTGGTTGCAAGAGTGCATATTTCTCTCTCACACCTATCAAAAAAGCATCAGCCAGCTAAAAATAGCGCATAGCACGCTGTTGTCAGGGGCGGTCGAGGTTTGCTCATTTGGGCCCCAAAGTTAGTCGAGTTTGTCTTTTGTTTACCGATAACTTTCTTAATTTTTAAATTGCAGAAGATTAGTTCCATTTATTTGTTACTTAAAGGAAATTATATACACATCCTGAATAAGAGGGGTAAGAGAATGCTGAGGAGCAGAACTCTGGTTGTCAACGCGTTACTCAACATTATACAATAAATTATGAGATAATATTTTCATTTGTAGAGTAAACACAGTTCCAGATCATGTTGCGTCTGAGATTTGCATAAAAAAGTAAAACAATAAATTACATAACTCTAAGAGGTCTAACTGACTTAACGAAACTACATAATGACTTGCAGTCAACGCGACAGAAAAATCAACTTCTCAAAGTACGAACAATGTTAAAAGGAAATGAAAGACCAAAATAGTTAGAAAGAAACACGAAGTCCGACTTATCAGTAAAACTACCGTCCGCCAACACGTCAGTTTACGGACTCACACCACAATCAGACAACTTGGACATCGGAAACAAAATTGCACCACTGCATGTCTACCATGGCATTGGCGATTGACGCTACTCATCTAAACAAAACATTAACCCCTATCGTTTCGAACATTTACAAATACAGCTATAACGTCCATAATTGTGTGTTCCTATGCTTAATAGTTCGGTTCCTTCTTTGCTTCATGCTACTACAGCAGCATAAAGTAGATGCCTTTCTTGGAATAAACAATCACGTAATTAAATTAGCAATTTTATTAAAATTGAAGCAAGCTCAAGGATTTTTTCTAGTTAACCCACTCCACCTATCCACATGCAATTCGCGGCATTATTTCACAGACGAACTAACCCAGATTCGCTATGTTCACGTCTAAAACCATCGAAGATTCTTGTTCGCCGTGCTTCAGTTCACTGCACAGCCAATTCAACTTCTTCAAAGATAGGCCCATGAAGAAAAAGATTCTTTTTGGTCCCCATCTCCACCACGTACTCACATGCCCAATGCTAAAATGCAATGAAGGTGCCATCCAATGACAAATGAGGATTTATCCCCACCATCAAAACGATGTCATTTCATCAAAAGCTTGAATGGTTCAAGAAATTCGAAATCGCAAAACCGCACAATGAATTCGGGATCTCCAGTCAAACATTCTCGTCATAAATTGACATCCGTTCTACATCCCACAGGCCCCTAAAAAAATAAATCTAGCGCAGTAACAAGCATTGCCCAAACAAACAAATCCTTGACGCCATCTTGACCTAATTTTATTAGGTAAAATAATTGGGAAAAGGGGGCTGCGATGAGCGACGCATTCGAATACACTCAACATCGCGAAAAAGCTTTTCCACGATAGACCTGAGAACAAATGTGCACACAATCGATATTGAGGCGTGGTAGCCAGAGCTAATAGGATCATACAAAGTAGCTCAGATCTCCCAGATCGTGGGGCAAATGGGGCTAATTTGATCAAGCATGCCAAGTTAAGCAAACACGGGTAGTACGGCTACAGATTGAGGCCTGGAAAGA